>JAPKLY010000244.1:657662-704342 GCA_026898435.1 Prunella vulgaris | reverse complement strand
TAATTTTTTAAGAACTTGTAACACAGATTTTGCCTAATTGTAACACGCTTTTGCCCAAATTGTAACATATCTGTGAGCGAAAAAACCTGGAACTACAAGTTGCGCGAATTTTGGAAAAAAATGTCCAAATCTGACCCGACCCGATTTAGATCCGCGAATTTTTCAAAAATGGATATTTCTACGGTAGAAATTTCTACACAAGTGTTGCTCATAATTAATTATACACTAAAAAATTTTACCGTAATAATTTAAAAGATATTAATTATTTTATTTAGAAAATATTAATTGTTTATATCATAAAATATTAAAATTTAAATACTAATATTAATTGTTTCTTTAAAAATATTAGCTGAAAGTTATTAAGTGTTCATTGGTAAAACAGGAACATAAATTTTTTTTCATTTTTAGCACAATTTATCATTTTATAAACATCTTAAAGTAGTTAAAAACTTGTATGAACCCGAGTTCACAATAAACTTGAATTTATCAATTATCACTGTCGTATATATATACTATTTCTTTTATGTATATTAACTATCACTGTTATGTATATACACCATCATTGTTAAAAAATCAAATATATTTTTATAACAGTAATAATAAATATGAATAACAGTGATATTGATTATCCATAACAATGATACGAGTTCATGTAAACTCGAGTTCACAAGAGATTTACTCGTTTATACCGGCGAGTTTACGTTTAATGTCCATAATGCGATAAAAAATATTTAATTGAGTACAGAATTTAATTATTTAAAATGATACATAAAATAGTTAAATGTCCATTAAAATGAAACATACGTAAGTTAGATTAAATATGCACATATAAGTGTTTAATATATCAAAATGATTATAAAAAATTGCGCTAATAAGATCAGTTGAGAATAAGTCTTATTTTTCAACAAATTTTGCACAAAAATAAAAACTTACGCTAAATTAGAGAGATGTATGTGCTCTATGAATTTCAGGGATGTGATGATGATTACATAAAAAAGGAGCACCAATATATTATATTATAATATCTTCTAATTATCATCATTATTGTTAATAATATATAACGAAGCATGCGTCTATCTTTGCATCCTCCTCAAGCTTCATTATGGGTTTAGTTTATGCCATTCAATGATGCATTCTATTTTATATAATTAATTATTTATTTAAATACACTCATTTTATTTTTAAATTGAAATATCTTCTAAGGGCCCATTTGGTTCGTAAGATAATACTATCTATCCGTCAAACACATGCATGTTTTCGACGGATAGATAGTATTATCTTACGAACCAAATGAGCCCTAAGTTTAACATAAAATTAAATATTCACTTGTGAATAAAAGAAACACGTCACGCATACGAAGCATCTCTTTTTTCCCAAACGAGCTATTGTGAATTAATATATTCTACAATTCAAATGCATTTTTAATAATTAAATTATTTACACTGAATAATTGTATTTAAATAATTCCTGTTTTAATATGAACCCATTAGTTTGGTTTTAAATGGGATACTAACATAAATAAATATATGAAAATCTTATAACAATTGTAACTTAATTTAGAATTTTATAATAATTTGAGATAAATTGCTATTTATAAATATAATTATAAATTAATATTTTAAGCAATCGTGAATCATATTAAAAAAATTTATATTATTTGATTTAGAGGGTGTGTTACATCATCAAATTACGTCTTAGACATAAAATGAACTGTCCAGAATACTAATTCACAATATTTAAAGATGATGATTAATTTTCAACTATCTAATGTTCTAAATGAGATTGTCATTAATGGGATGGTGGTGATATTATTAGTGTTGATTGAATTTGTAACTAAATTGTATTTTTTATTAACTATTAGAATTATGATTAACTATATTTATTTTTTAAATGGACATTCCACGTGACAAATTCTTAAATGCAATATTGCACCATAGTCTGACTAGTGCAATATAACCAAATAAAAATTCGCGGATCCTTAGCGGGCCAAACTGGGTCAAATAAAAATTTTAATAAAAAATTACGGCAGTCCTAGAATGTATTTTTATATGAACATATGTGTGTTATTGTAAGATAAAATGTGTGTTACTACTTCTTAAAAAAATATTTTTTTGTACTGTTAAAGTAACTATAAGAATAATATGTATTTTTACAAGAACAAATATGTGTTTCTTATTTTATTCTTTATTATTTTTATTGATTTATGTTAATAATATGTTGTTAATATAATAATACATCTTTTAATATTTTACATGTGTTACTATAAGGACAATATATATTTTTTTAAGGACAAATAAATATTTACACATATAGTAACACACATTTTGCTCTTAGATTGTATTATTATATGGGCAAATGTGTGTTACTGTAAGGATAAAATGTATTTTTATAAGAATAAATATGTGTTTCTTAGTTTATTCATCATTCCTTTAAACTTAGATATATTGTTTCATGTAATAACACACATATTACTCTTACATTGTATGAAAAATGTTTTGTTTCTACAAAAATAAATGAATATATGTAAAAAAAAAAAATTAGACTTACAGTAACACACATTTGACCTTATAGTAACATAGATTTGCTCATACAGTAACACAAATTGGAAGTTAAAATCCTGAAATTTAAAAATTATCTAGATCCGACCTGACCCGATCAAAATCCGCAAATTTTGTTACTTTTACCCTGTTGACCCGTGAATTTTTCGATTTTCCTTTTTTAAATCAACTGGTGATTCTCCCGTGCGATGCACGAATTATGTATTTTATAAATTTTAAATAAAAATTTAGATAAATAATAAATTTATATTAAATTAAATAAAATATAAACTTTCATAGGTTGAGTATGTCTAATACTCAATTCTTTTGAATAAAATAACTACAATAAATATAAACAAAATATATTTTATTAATTTTATACAATTTCTTTTACTATTATTATTTTCTTTAATAAGCAAAGATTATATTGTATATGATTGTATTAAAATACTTAATTAATCATATAATTTTTATTTAAGTACTAAAATTTATAAAAGGATCTTATTTTGACGTAACTTACATAATCTAAGTAAAATTATTTAAATTTCAATCGTATAATTAAAGTCAATAAATCATTACTTTTAAAATAATAAAATATATATTCAATTTTTTTTTAATTTAATTTTTATATATTCAATATATATGTTAAATTAAATATTTTAAAAAATAAATAATTTGATATATTATGTTTTGAAAATAGATTTAAAATTAAAATTATTGGCATAAAATAAAAAAAATATAAGAAATTAACTCGCTTTTTTTAGTGGAATGTGAGTTTCACTATTACAACACAAAACAAATATACTTCATTTGCTACATTAAATATCTATATTTTTCTCTCTCTTGATTTAGAGAGAGAGAAAGAGAGAATACTTTATCTTGAAAATATAACAAAATATATATACACTAAATGTAGAAAGTAAAATGAGCGGGAAAATTAGCATTTCTATATTTAGAAGACTATTCTGTTTATATATATATAGATATTGCACCGTGGAATATAATCCATGTAAGATCCAAACAAATAAGTTATTATGATTTACTATTTTTTATTTTAGGTTCAATTTCTAGATAAATCAAATCACAAATAAATTCATAAAAGTGATTATATTAATAAATAAGTTCAAAATATTTGCATAGACAAATTTATGTTGTTTTGGGTCATGTAGTATCGAATCTATTTTGAATAAGCGAATATCCAATAAGTATTTTGTCAAAGAACTCGACAAAATTACCCCAACCATGCGAATTTAAAGTTTTCTTTATCAAGATTTTTTATATATATTTTAGGCTTAATTGCATAATAAATCACCACCATTTCACAAATTGCAATTTAATTTAAACTTTTAAATTTTAGCAAAATAAATCATCACATTTCATATTTGTTGCAATTTAAACTTCAGGCAATTTGCCCTTACCAAAAAGATGATGTGGACAAATAAATGCATATTCATCATCCAAATAAGCATTCACATCATTAAATATCTAAAGATATAAATAAAATTATAATATTATAAATATAAAAATAAAAAAAACATAATTTTAGAAAATTAGAATTTTTTTAATTTAAAAGTTTGAATGTACTTCACAAATAAATTTAAATTAAACATTGTATTGTCTAAAAAATAAATAGATATTTTATTATATTTAAATACATAAGTAAAAAACATATATATAGTATAAAATAAAAATATTTTAAAAAAATTTAAAGTAAATATTCAAAGTTCAATAAAATATTCAAATTTATTTATAAAAAATATAATTAAAATATTAAATTTTTAAGGCAAAATATAAAAAATATAATCTTAATTATAAAAAATATTTTTAGGAACATGAATTTTGCGTGAGCTTTTATAATTATTAGAAAAATATAATATAACCTTTAAATTTAAAAAATATAAATATTATGTATATGAATATTTATTAAAAAATAAAAATTGATCTAAGTAACTTATTTAATTTTTAATTTAATTCAATATATTTTTATTTTTAGAGGGAATATATATAATTTTTTTATTTCTTTTAATATTTTATATTTGAATTTTTTAAAAAAAAATATATTTCAAAAAAATTATTTTTAAGTTAAAATAGAATAATATATTTTCATTTACAAATTATAATGAATATGTATTTGGAATTTTTTATAGTATTTATTTAATTAATTGCTTATTTGAAAAGTTATATATATATATATATATATATATATCTTAAAATTATATATATTTATTAAATTTATAAAAGTTCACGCAAAATTCATGATTCTAAAAATATATTTAAAAATTAAGATTAATAATATAACATTTAAATTTAGAGTTATTGTAAATATATTTGAATATTTTTATTGTACTTTGAATATTTTAATTTAATTTTTTGTTTAAATTTTTTTATTTTTATATTTTTAATATTTATTTTTATACAATATAATGTTTAATTTATTATTTCTAATTTTAATTTAGTTTTGAAATATATTCAAAATTTTAAATTAAAAAAATATCTATTTTTTTTAAAATTATATATTTTTATTTATATTTAAAATATTAATAATTTTATTTATATTTTTAGATGTTTAATGATGTAGATGCTTATTTGGATGATGAATGTGCATTTAATTGTCCATGTTATCTTTTGAAAAGTGCCCGAAGTTTAAATTGCAAAATTTATGAAAGATGGTGATTTATTTTGCCAAAATTCAAAAGTTTAGATTAAATTGCAATTTGTGAAAAGATGGTGATTTATTTTTGCAATTAAGTCTATATAAATTTATAAGTTTTTGTCATTGAATTGAATTATAAACTTTAATTTCCTTCACATTTTGGAATTTTCGGATGAAATTTTGAATCTGTTATTATTATCACTAGTTTTTCATCTGTGTAATTCAAAGATCTATTATAATTTTTTTTAGTTTGTAAAAGAATAAAATACACTCAGTGTGTGTTTTGTTTAATGGACTAAATAGTCAATCCCCCTGATACAGGATTATTCCTGTAATGCATGTTTTGGCAGGAATAATCATGTGTCAGGGGATTGACTATTTAGTCCATTAAACAAAACACAGCCTCGTGATGTCTAATAACATTTTGCCTAAATAAGTTAAAATGTTTTAGCCATTTGTTGATTGTGGCTATTAAACGAATTATAAACATAAATAAAAGCAAAGAACACAAAGAATTGGAGAAAAAATTGAGAGTTCTTTTCTTGAAAAATGACTTTGGTAAGCCTTGTATCCGTATTTTGTGTATAGTAACGTATGAGTAGAAATCATTTATAATGCTCAAACTTAATGACTAAGAACTTTCTAAAAAGTCATCTCAATCCACTTATAGATTAAATGTGGCTTGAACATGTAAATTTTGTGTTGATGTAGTTTTGCCTCCTAAGGTGAAGATTTTTTTATTTATTTAAGGAATATCCCATCTATATATATATATATCACAAAAACTTGTATGCAATATTGCACAAAACTCGACCCCGTGCAATATCCCCAAATGAAAATTTGTGGATCCAATAAAATTTTTAAGGAAAATTCTCGCCACTTCCAGAATGTATACCACATGAACATATTTGTGCTACTGTAAGACAAAATGTGTGCTACTACATCTTAAAAAGTTATTTTTTGTACTATTAAAGTAACTATAAGAATAATATGTATTTTTACAAGAACAAATATGTGTTTCTTAATTTATTTTTTATTTTATTATTAGTTTTATGTTGATAATATGTTGCTAATGTAATAATACCTTACATGTGTTACTATCTCGTCACTCCCAGAATGTATACCACATGAACATATGTGTGCTACTGTAAGACAAAATGTGTGCTACTACATCTTAAAAAATTAATTTTATCGAAATTCCAGAATATATACCACATGAACATATGTGTGCTACTGTAAGACAAAATGTGTGCTACTACATCTTAAAAAAATTAATTTTATTGAAATTTCAGAATGTATACCACATGAATATATGTGTGCTACTGTAAGACAAAATGTGTGCTACTAAATCTTAAAAAATAATAATTTCTATAAAAATTAATAAATATTTATGAAAAATGAATATTTTTTCTTGTAATAATACATATATTGATCTTACATTGTATTAACATGTTTGTTTTCTACAATAACAAATGAATATATGTAAAAAAAAAAAACATTTGTTCTTATAGTAGTACACATTTGACCTTATAGTAGCATAAATTTACTCATACAGTATAGAGAAAATCCTGAAATTTGAAAATTGCCCAAATCCGACCCGACCCGTTCAAGATCCGCAAATTTTGTTACTTTGACCCTATTGACCAGCGAATTTCCAAAATTTTCCTTTTTTGACATATATTGCACCCGTGCAATAATGCAAGGGAGACCTACTATATATATATATATATATATATATATATATATATCTCAAAAACTCATATGCAATATTGCACAAAACCCGACCCGTGCAATATCCCCAAATGAAAATTCGTGGATCCAATAAAATTTTTAAGGAAAATTCTCGCCACTTCCAGAATGTATACCACATGAACATATTTGTGCTACTGTAAGACAAAATGTGTGCTACTACATCTTAAAAAAAAAAAATTGTACTTTTAAAGTAACTATAAGAATAATATGTATTTTTACAAGAATAAATATGTGTTTCTTAATTTATTTTTCATTTTATTATTAGTTTTATGTTGATAATATGTTGCTAATGTAATAACACCTTACATGTGTTACTATCTCGCCACTCCCAGAATGTATACCACATGAACATATGTGTGCTATTGTAAGACAATATGTGTGTTACTGTAAGACAAAATGTGTGCTGCTACATCTTAAAAAATTAATTTTGTCGAAATTCCAGAATGTATACCACATGAACATATGTGTGCTACTGTAAGACAAAATGTGTGCTACTGTAAGACAAAATGTGTGCTACTACATCTTAAAAATTTAATTTTATCGAAATTCCAGAATGTATATCACATGAATATATGTATGCTAGTGTAAGACAAAATGTGTGCTACTACATTTTAAAAAATAATAATTTCTATAAAAATCAATAAATATTTTTTCTTATAATAATAAACATATTGATCTTACATTGTATTAACATGTTTGTTCTCTACAAAAATAAATTAATATATGTAAAAAACCAACATTTGTTCTTATAGCAGTACACATTTGACCTTGTAGTAGCATAAATTTACTCATACAGTATCACCAACTGGAAGCGAAAATCCTAAAATTTGAAAATTGCCAAAATCCGATCCGACCCATTCAAGATCCGCAAATTTTGTTACTTTGACCCTATTGACCCGCGAATTTTTAAAATCTTCTTTTTTTGGCATATATTGCACCCGTGCAATATTGCACGGGAGACCTACTATGTATATATATATTTGCAGGAATTGTTGGAGCGCTAGCCACTTTTCTCCTTTTCCTGATAAAAGAAACAAAGGTATATATATATATATATATATATATATATATAATAACAAAATGTTGGGCCAAATTTGGCCAAACAAATTGTTATTAATTTTTTTTAAAAGAAATATATAAAATGGTCGAGTTTTTCATTTTCTTTTAGAGGTATAAGTTCAATTTCTTGTATCTGCATATTTATTTATTTTTTGTATTTTCAAATTATATTATTATGTTTTAAATGAGCAATATTAAAGCAACATATGTATTTAATATATCAATATAATATATGTAGTAGATTTTATATGAATATAGTTCATGATATAAATACAATCTAATTATTTATACTTTTGGTCAAAAATTTGACATTTTAAATATTTTTTTAAGACTTGATACATTAGCATTAAATATTATAACACTATATATTTTTATGGTAATTAGATATATAATCTAAATAAAAAATATTATTGATATTCTTAAATAATAATATAATATCATTGACATCGATACTCATGATGAGATTTTTAATATGTATTATCAAATATTTGATATATTAAAACTTTTAAACAATTTCATGATAATTTACTGGATTTTTTTCTTGAGTGGGTATTGTGTGAATAATACTTTTGATAATAATTTTGTGCACAACATATTTCATTTCATGCAGTAACACACATTTCGGCGTGTAGTGTTAGTTCATATACAATGTGGTGTTAGTTTATATAGAGTATGTTGTTAGTTCATATATAGTGTGGATTTAGTTCATTTACTGTTGCATGCTCTCTGTAGTGTTAATTCATATATAAATATGGTGATAATTCATATATATTGTGGTGTTAGTTCCCATACACTATTTTATGTTATTTATCTTTATAACAACCACATCTCAAAATACTTAGGATAAATTGTTGTTCACCAAAAATTTATTGTGTGGATCATTCACATAATACTTTGTTTTTTTTTTTTCTTTTAAAACTAACAATTGAGTTTCTTCACAAAATGTAGCTAAGAGCATTCCCAATACTTGAACTCAAATACACTTATTTGTCACTAAATTTGACACCAACAGTAAAATCACTTCCAATCATAAAACTCAAACTTTAACTCAATGTGAATATTCTTTTAGAATAGAATATTCTTATTTTAATACAATATATTTTTTATTTTATCATTATTTACATATGATTAATTTTATAATTTGATATTCATATTTAAATCTTTAAAAATTAAACCAATAAAAATATAATATATTTAATAAAAATAATTAAATAACAATGACTCGGTGATATAAGTCACAAAATTTAATAACATAATTCATCACATTACATATTAATATAGAAAAATTACACATCTAATAAAACATAATGCAAGTTTAAAAATATTACAAGATAATGCAAATAATATAAATTACGTATTGGGAGTCATTAATCCTCAGAATTAGAATATTTTTCCCAAAGATGTTCAATCAGAGCATAACATAGTTCGTAATGAGCATCTGCATTCTTGAGAAATTAAAAATCATGAGATAAAATTCCAGTCAAACTCAATTTGGAAATCATCCCCAGACATTTGGACAATTTTTTGGTGAAATTGGAGGATCTGAAAATGATCTTGGAGAGTACTAAAATTTATGTTGGTCAGATTTGACTTGTATTTTATTTGCGTAGTTATGCTTGTGTATTTTATTTATGAATTTCTTATTGTGTTTTAGCATTGTTTTTTTTTTTTTATGTTCTATGATTTTATTTGCTATGTTGTAACTTTTTTTAAATTTAAATTTGATATTTCTTTTAATTAGTTACAATTTTAATTTTTTTTTAAATACAACAATTATATATATTTGAATATTTAATTTTTATATCACATAATGTTATAAATAAATTTAATTCAATACATAATATTAGTACATAATATTACATTTACCTAATTAATGGATCACATAATTACACAATTAAACAAATTATTGTATAACAAGTAAAATGATTAAAAAAAGAAAAAAAATATTTGTTGCAATGAACAGTGTGTAGCAAATTTGCCACACACTGTTCACAAATGACAAATTGAGTTATAATTTGAGTCAGCGTTGGGGAGGTATTTGGAGGCAAATTGCCATTTGGTACTCCCTTTGCCACTGCATTGGAAATGCCCTAAGAGAATAAATTCATATTAAAAGAAAAGTTATTTTGATATGGACAAAATATTATTTTAAAATAATTTTATGATATATTATTGAATGTGCATATATCTATTTTTCATAAATGTGCACGTACAGATATGTCATGAGAAGTGCACATTGTTAAGTGATCTCGTTTGCAAATGAGATTTGTTATGTGGCTAATTACTCTAGCGAGATCACTCAACACACATATTGACCGTTTACAAAATATGCACGTACTGATCATACACAAAATGTGCATTATGAATCGTGCACAAAATATACATGTACGAATCGTGCACAAAAAATACATGTACTAGAATTTCAAAAACTAAAATTAACAATAATACACAAGTTGTAAAAAAAAAAGTGTGGATAATTTTTTTACATTTTATTCAACAACAAAAAATCACATTTTTATATATAAATAATTATACTAAACATTAATATTATATATATCACCGCTTTGTCACTAAGCTTATACCAAGCACTTTGGCAAATAAATTAACTTCAATACAAAATTAAACATAAAAAATTAAAAAAAATTGTTTAGAAGAAAAATAAAAACTTGAATTAAATTTGTTTCAAGCATCGCATCCAGTAAACCCTGCACTTTTAATCTCATTAGTTATCCCTGAAGTTCCTATATTATGCTTCACAATAATTCATGGAGAAATTTCCAGTTTTTCTCAAATCTTGTAAAAGAAAATATATTTTAAACTCCTAAAAAAATATTAGACTTTACGGAATCAAAAAAATGAAAAGAAATCTTTATCTTATAACTAGCATCTTGTTTTTGCATATATTGCAATTTATCACTAATCAATGTCTTGTTTTAAGAAAGACTTCAGCGTATATTTCAAGACCCAATTTGTGTAATCACTCTACAATTGAATATACCTCAACAACATTTACAACAGGTTTACCTGGAGAACCATCAAGGACATAAACCGGATATTGATTATGTTATACTCCTTTTAGAATTCGAGACCTTCTAAGGTATGCCATAAAACACATGTCAATATCTTAATTCTCCAAAAATTGTAACACCAGTTTGTGTTGGGTTTTAGAGATACGAACCTCAAGTCCGTAGCAGCGGAAGACATTGTTTACCAACAACGAATCAGATCGAATTGACTGTATACATAAAATAAACATGATTAGATCTAATCTAATTGAAAATCCTTACAGTATTTGAATGCCGGATTCCTCTACTATGGTATCCACGTAATCCTCGTCGACGAAATTGCGATCCAATCGCTAGTATGGCGTTTCTAGTAGAGTTCGCTAGGAAAAACCCACACTTTAAACTTATGGAGAAAGTTTGAATTTTAGACTTACTGTTTATGAGTCTCATAACTCATATATATAGTAAAGTATTTGCATATCTAATAGATTTGATTCTATCAAGATCTGCAATATCAAATATAATTTTTACTATACAATATATAATAATATATCTAATATATTATTATTATGTTATATCTAATTTAATTAAATATAATTTAATTAAATATTTATAATTCTATCTAATAGAATTATTATAATTCTCTATTAATTAAATATTTATTATTTAATCAAATATTTAATCTGACCAACTTAATTCGTAAACGTGGGTTACTTATTGTGTGACCCATAGGCCTTCATATGTCAAGCGATTGGTCAAACTAATGGTCTTAGTTGAACCCTAGATAATAAACCAGACAATCTCAACATATGAGGTACATTGCGAGGATACAGCAACAGCCTATAATGTGAAGCTCAAAGTGATACGGTCCTTTCATTCACTAATACTTCGATTAAGTCTAGAACATGATAATGTATCTATTCTAATAACTTAATCAAGTTATCTCATTCTACTAATTGATCATATTATCACATTTGAACACTATTTCAAATGTGACATGCATTGACCAATGACTAACGATCCAATTAGTTATGAGAAGTCGAGTATCCTCTCCAAATCTATTTGAGGAACGAATTCTATCTTGGTTCAACTACCACGCACATGTACTTCGTGATGCGCCCAACACATGCCATATCTACCCCCTTCAGAGTGCAAGCGTCGGTCATGGTCAAAGCCTATCACTCCATACATGTCATGTGTATTGACCTCAAGTCAGAGGACTATTACACTACTCCACAAACCGATACTCTCATAGACACGTAAATAGAGTACATCAAATGGTTTCTCGGTTGGGTATGCCAATACACTTCAAAGTATTTGTGCATCCAACATGAGATACCTAGTATCCCGCAGTTGTGAGAATCACTACACCCTCTGAGGGTATGATGCAGATCACACACCAATCTCATTCGCATCATCGATATCTCATTCTCGATGATCGTCGATTAGAGCTACTTTAAGAACTATGTCATAGTCATTTGAGTCTCACATCTCAATGACAACATTATTTCATGGGAACACATATATGAATATATGCAAACAATCAAACATACTATTCTATAAGTGTATCGCCGAATATTATTGATCAAATCAATAATACATTAATGACTGAATATGATCAAGTATATAGTCCTCATAATGATTGTCTATAGGACATATATACTAACCGTTTGTACCAGAAGAATGACACTTTTTTCTAACAAATTTAACGAGATGTTACTCTACTTTTCACTGCATATGCTTTTGTAGATATACCATCAACCAAATGTTAGCTAATCATCCTCATAGGTATAATCACAATTAAAAGCCATAATTTAGACCTGGAGTGTAGCATGAGTTCCAATTGGAATTGTCTGATTCAGGACAATAAATATGCAACTCTTGGAAAAATAATTTACTCCTAAATTTGTATTCCAATTCAATGTAGTAAAATTTTGATTTTCTCTTTGTATTTAATTAATATTTCCTAAATTGATTGTAGTTATATATATATCCATGTCCTTTTTTATTTTGCAGATTCATGCAAATGGAATCACTTGCAAAGATAAACTTGCTATACCTATATTTTTGGGTATGCCATTCCTATTTTTGTGTCACGTACGTAGAGCATCAAATGTAGAGTTGTAGACAGATTATGAAACTTGGTCACTGGCCTATAAACCAAGTTAACAGAAATTGCATGCCCAGCCCAGTTCATATCATAATAACATCAATATATTTTGCACTATCGATGAAATGTATTGTACATATAAAAACTTATCTATACTATATATGTCATATCTTGCACTTACATCTCATCATCGAATTTAATATTTCAAAACTACCCTCTCATTAGTATGTAAGGCTTATAATTTATAGGGCAACATCTCCTAATACCAAATAAAGCATTTAACCATCATACACTGCCAAGATCTAACTAAGCACCCATTTAAAAAAAAACAAAAAAAAAAACTACAATAGTGCATGACAACCCCGAAAAAAATCTTACATCCATTAATGGCGAAAAGCTCATGGTAAATATTATAAGTTTACGTATCATAATTATTAATCAAAAGCATCCTCATAAATGCCAACTTTGACGTAGGTTCATTCAACTAATTAAATTTTATAAAATATTATTATAAATTAAATATTAAAAATATTTTATATTTTTTATCAAAAAACTTATAAATTGTATTAACACAATACTTTAACAACCTATAAACTATTTAAAAATAATACTCCCTCTGTCTCATAGGAACTTGCAGACTTTCTTTTTTGGGACGTCATATAAGAACTTGCAGACCCAAAAAAAGAAATTCTTTTATAAATTTCACCCTCACAATATCTACATATTTACACAAAATGCAATTACTTTTTCACATTTTGGACCCACATTACACTCAATCCAACTAACTTTTTCACTTTTTACATAAAATTTTACCAAATTAACCCTCAAAACACTAATTTTTTTTTACTTTATTCTACTCTTTTCTTAATTTGTGTGCCCTTCTCCCTTGCAAATTACTCTGGGAATGAGGGAGTATCTCATAAATTTTTAAATAATTTATAAAATATTTAAAATAAATTTAACTAATATCAACATAATAAAACCAGCACCTAATATATATTAATGGTGCGTTTGGTAGGAGGGAGAAGGGTGAGATAAGAGGATTTTCATACTTTTAATAAGTTGTTTGGTAGCATGTAGAAGAAGTCTCCGACCCATTACTATTTACGGGTCGGGTACTTCTATAATACATGGTTTTATATGCATTTTGACTATTCAACTTGTAGTAGGTATGACATGGTAGTTGTTATATTTTTGTAATAGTGATGAAGATTTCAAAGACAACTCCTCCATATCAATATACATATATTTCGTATCAAACACCGATAAAAAGAATTAGATCATTAAAAATAAATATTAATTCATAACAACTCTATACACTCTACTAAACAAAGATATAAAAATAATTTATTTTTAAGTATTTACTACCAAACAATAAGATTTAATACAACTCTCTCACTTAATAATTGAAATCTCACAACTACGTACTAATTTTCTACGCACCCTAATACTATGCACGGGTCGTACCGACATTAATAGAGAATGAGGTTGTTGGGTGTTTTAATTGCTTATCAAAATACGAAAGGACAACGTGCACACCATATTCCTTTCAGACAAATATTTTATAGGAGTTTTGAGATACAATGTGTTTAATTGATACCAAATATTTGAAGGATGGGGTAATATATGACAACAGTGATTAATTAATTAAAAAAACAGTGAAATGATGGAAGAGGTTGAGTAGAAGATATAATTATGAGGACCAAGTTAGTATCCTAATCATGACCCCAAAAATAAAAATTAATCCCAATTAATGAAGAAATAGCCATCCATCTCATGTGCCTTGTACTTGAGCTGCTTTTAGCTTTATATACAAGACAACCGGCAACAATATTATTCTTTAATTTGAACATAGGTTTACATTTTTCTACATTAATTAACTTGGTTAGTGATTTTTCTTTTAAAAGAAATTGCAATTTCATTTTGATTATTTTTTGCAATTCTCTTTTTAGTAGCTTACTGTTTGATATCATAAAATTTGGAAAATAACTATGTGGAGTGACATTACAATATTTTTTTTTTTATAAATCATACATGATAAAATAATAGATAGCAAATGTCTCAAAAGCGCACGAACTTTTATTGCAATTTTTCCGGGTGAGAAAAATTTATTCTGAATTTTTTTTTATTCAAATTTATCAAAATAACTTGCACATTTTAAAATGGATGACCCTGTACATGTGAATATTGAGACCGGTATTGTCACGTCTAGAATCATACTGATCCTCCAGTACTTTTATTCTAACCACTAACATTTTGTGTGTTGTTCAAATATGTTGTGTCTTGTGTTGTTTCATGTTTATGACAGTTGAATTTAGTACGTGTCAGAATTTCAAGAAAAACCAGAAAGAATGTGGAACACAAGAAAGTTAGAGTGGAGGTTACCCAAGTAGTGAGTAGTTATCACCTTGCTCTAAAGTGGTTCTAACTTCTCTCATTTGGACCAATATTTGATGGACATCTACACCATTCCCACGTCTATAAATAGAAGAGCAAGATGTTCAGAAAGATAGAAAGAAAAATCTCCACTACAATACAGAAGCATCGTATCTAGATAGGATTTATTTTTCGGTTTCTATTGTAGTGTTTTCACTAGTGTTGGTACACCTTGTAGACACTGTGTATATTATTATCCCATACGTTTTGTGTGTACAGTTAACATGCAGTGGAAGTGCATACTTGAAGTAGACTTAGACTTAACAATCTAGGTTTGTCATTTGAGGACTTGTTTGGATTTTAGATCCGATTCTATGTTTGAAAATAGAAGGAATGTTTTCATCTCTCTTGAATATGTTTTTGTAATCACTTTTTTCAAGATTGAATAATCCTTTGTGTCAAAGTGTTCCTCTGTTTAAACTTATATTTTCTCTCCAAGTTTATGTTCTAATTTCTATCAGTGTTGTCTCTTGTGTCAATCTCATTTCGTACAACACCTACACAATTTAATCACTCAGCACCCGACAGACCCTTTATAAAATACACCTGTGCAATATGCATAATTTTGTGCAAAATATTATTATTATTTTTAGGCTTGCACATATATATAATTCAACTCATTTTTTTACGTTATACCTAAATGTTATAAAATTATTATCAAAACCTCACTTATTATTTCGTGAGTCCAATTTTATATGCTAGTTAATTTAAGAGGGATGGAGTAATAATAAGTTATCAAAAAACTAAGTCATCAAGAGTAAATTATTTGAAAATAACATTATGCTTTGAAGTATCAATAAATTGCCATTGCTAGTTTTTTTAGATGAATAAATTTAAAAATAAATAGATTTAAAAAAATACATGTAAGAAAACATATATTTCAAGTTAATAATTATAAAGAGATGTAAGAAGAGTTGAAGATTGAAAGGGGCAGAGAGGAGAGATTTCAAATGATATAATTTTGAAAAAAAATTAGAATTTCTTTATTTTAAATATAACTCAAATCTATATATTTATAAATTTATGAACTGAATAATACATGTAAGAAAATATATATTTTAAGTTTAAGTTTATACACGAATGAGCTTTACATTTATCAGACATGTAGGTTAAAAAACATTACATAATTCGAGAATAACAAACTAGCCTACAGAGTGACCTCCTCCATCCAAAAAAATGTTTATAATCAATTTTTTTTATTTTTGATTCAAAAGTGGGGAGACAATAAGTCACTTTCTTTGCCCGTCTGTGAGTACAACAAAACACGACTCGTGTTTTCAATTTCCTCATATATTATTATGCATGAATTTTAATTTATAGTTGCAGTCTCTTGAAAATCTCCAGGTTTAACACATAATTTTTTTAAAAAATTAATAAAGAAATATTCACAAGTATATTTTTTTTGTGTGAACAAGTTTCATAAATTTTTTAATTATTTATATTAAATATATTAATTTTGAATAATATTATTAATGGCTTAATTAAACAATATTAATGAGGAAGACCACCAACTCGTATCTCAATATTTTGTATTGTAACTACGGAATTGGAAATTTGGAAGCAATGATGTAGTGCGAAACACATGCGTGGACTATAAAAAGTGAATGAGGACATAAATGTAATTCCAAGGAATAACATCCGCGCAGGACGCCCCACTCCTCCAATCACTCACCCCACTTTAAACCTTGAACCACGGCCCTTAAATTTGTCATTTCTTAAACCCAACTGTTTAATTCTCGATTTTACCCTCCCCTCTCTCTCTCTCTCTCTGTCTCTCTCAACTGAGAGGGAGAAGAAAAGTAACTGAAAAGGAGATATCGACGTTGTTGTTCTTCAATGGAGAACATTTCACATTTACTCCCCAAACGGAGCTTCTCCTCTAACCCCAACGCCGCCTTCACTTCTCACAAGTCCGTTTACGACGACGTCTTCGGCGGCCCCCCGAAGTTCGGGCTCCCCACTCTCGCCCCTCGCCTCGATGACTACTCCGAGATATTCGGAGGCTTTCACGCTTCCCGCTCTTCATCCATCCCAGTGCTCGACCTCCCCCTCATTGCCCACGATTCCGACCTCCATTTCGACGTCCGCGCCTCCAGTTTCGACTACACTGAGGTTTTCGGTGATTTTGGTGCTTTGGATTTTACGGCGTCCTTTGAGGATTTAATCGGCCAGTCCAGTGGTGGGGGATATGACTCCTCCGATGAGCCATGGTCTGTTACTCAACTCTCTCTTCTCCTTCTTTACCTGTATTTAGCCTTCTGACAATTGAGGATGAAACCTTTGTGCATTATTGTTGAGGCTATAAGTGACTTGACTAAACTGAAAAATGTATCAAACGTGAGAAGGAACCTGCTATTTGATTAATCAAATATTATTATTTCTACCTAACAGAGTGTTTTTAGGGGCTAAACGGTACTCTAGAATTTGATTGATAAGAGGAACCCATACATATTTGCTGAATTTGATGTCAGATTCTGCACATTTCCATAAACAAATACTAAGAAATCAGAAGATTATGCTATGCGTAAAGAAATTTGGTCATGCACTACTCTTAACTGGGTAACGTTTTCGGCAATCTTTCAACAGGAGTCCTGCACACAGTGGGACTTTTTCGGATGGATTAGATCCTCTTGCTGGTGATAAGAGCCGCAGATTATCAGATGGTGATCTTCAGCAGCCACTGGAAAGCATCAAGCATTTTAATGCATCTTATAGCAAGTCTATCCAGAGAAGTATGGAGACAGTTCTAGCTCCTACCAGTAACGCTGTTCCTGGATTCACCTTCTCACATTATGAAAGTTCTGTTTCCTGGGATGGGGAGGATGACCACTCATTACCTAGTGGGTTTGACACCCATGGAAATGCTGGTAACCCTTTTGAGAAACATGAAAATTCTACTTACCAGCATGATAAACCATTTGTCACTGTATCTGATATCAGTCTTCGAACTGAGCCTTCACGTTTGCCCCCACCTGTAAGACCTCCACCTGCATTAGTTGTTAGAAAGGGAGAATGCGACGGGTCAAATGCAAAACTAGGGGCTTCTAAAAGTCATGCCTTTAAGAGTGTGACAGATGACAGTGCACAACTTTTCTTTGATGTGGAAATAGATGCTACCATATCTGCTAAGGGTAGGGAAAATGGAAATAAGAATGCGGAAGTGAAAAGTCAAAGCACTCAAGAACCAACTGAGAGAAAATATATCCGGACCTACAGTTCTGTGCCAGTGGAGGAGAAAACAGACAAAACTGTGTGGGTAAGCAGCGGCATTGAGGATGATAAATTGCTTCAGTCACATGGAAAAGAAACTGCAGTCTCAGTACCTGTTATTGAAGAAAGGATAGAAAGTATAAAGAACAACAAAGGAACTTCAGGGTCCCCCAGAGTGCAATGCTGTAACCTCAGTTCTGAAAAATCTTCCGAGGCTGTCGCATGGACAGAAGAAAATGGATATTTTGAGGTAATCGAAAATAATATTTCCAGGCAGTCCTTTGATATTTCTGAGGATTGCAATACGTTAATGCAACATGTGAAACAAGATGCCCATATACATCAGGAGAAAACAGAATATGACCAGACGGAAGACTATCATGAGTTCAAGGTGACAAAGAAACCTTATAGATGGGACGAAGAAAGTTGTCAGCCTCAGATGAACGGGGAACACTATGATTGTGGTAATAAGCAGCAGATAAATAGTACAGATACAAGGTTGAGCAATCAAAAAGGGTCTCCAGATAAGCTAATGCTGAATAAACTGGTCTGCGCATATGATATAAATAAGAAGATGCCAGAAAATTTCTTGCAACTTGGGGAATGTGAGAAGCTACAAAGGGACCACAATGAAGCTTTAGAGGTCAAGCCAGATGCTAAGGGCACTGTGAACGAAGTGGAAGCTAAATTAAAGCTGACGGGGTCACCTAAAAGAATGAACACTGAGAGAACTTTTGGAGAACCTCAAGTGAGGAAACAGAAAAGTGGGAAGCATAACCAAAAAATATACAGGGAAGAACTCCAAAGAAGGCTAGAAGGTGTGGAAGGAGCAGAGACCACCGGAGAAATATTAAAGGTGAGAACAGGAGCTGAAGGAACCAAGACAAAACACACTGGGAATCAAGTTGGGAAAGAACTGGAAGAGACTTGTGCACTGAAAGATAATAACATGGTCCTTAAGGAGGCGAAGAAGAATAGAGAGAGTGGCAAGAAGTCATATGTAGCAGCTGAGTATGATAAAAGTGGGAATGAATGGCTTACTCTTGAGGAAGATATGGAGTCTGTGAAGTGGGGAATGAACGAGTTGACATTCAGTGAGGCTCTTAAAAAAATCGGTGATGACAAAGAACACACATCGGTTCATGACAGAGAAGTAACTAAACAGAGAAATGGAGATGGTTCTAAAACTGATGACAATTTTTTGAGGTTTTGGATGTCTTCAACAGAAGAAGGTTGTAATAAAGAGACTTCTGAAACACTAGGAAGTATGAGCTTGAGTAGAGATTCTGTTTTACAGGGACAACTAAGTGGACACGCTGAAGAACTTCAACCTGTTAAGAGGGGCGGGCATGTGAGAGAAGTAGAAAGGGACCTGGATAATCATGCCCATACAGAATGGGATCAATTGAAGGTAATTGAGGGAGGATGCTATGTTTATAAAGTGATCACGGCTAAGGTTCCAGGGAAGCATGATAATGTACAAATGCAGGGAGTAGCAAAAGAAGCAGTTTCATCTGAAGGAAATGGGCAGTTGAAAACTGAATCCAAGAGTAATATATATGAATCTGGGACCAGAATTGATGATAGAATGGCTAAAGCAAGATTTGATGAATCTAACAAGAATAAAGATGAGTTGCATCACAAGAACATTCATCATGCGACGGAAAACACGGCTGAATCTCCTTGCTTCTTTAAGGAGGTGTTGGATTCAGATATTTCTGGTCCAGGCATGGGGATTTCATATGTTATGCCAGATAAGATGTCCTCTGCATTGGAACTTGGTCACAAGCCAGTGAAGATAGTGTTTAGTGGCAGTGATGATGTTCAAAAGACAAACATCGCTCAACTTGCCTGTAAAAGGGTAGATATTAGAGATAACATCAATCCGAGTCTTGTGATAAGGGAGTCTGTTGCAAGTGCAAGGAAGGTGGAAGATGATTCATCACTGTTGAGAATTAGTGATGACACACTCTTTCCACTAAAAAGTGCTCCAAGCCAAAGGATTGGAAAAAAGGACATGTATATTGAAGACAAACTTACTGCAAAAGACCAAAATATTGGGGAAAGAATAAGAAAGGAAACCGCACTGGAAAATGAGCATATGAGAAAGTTAGAAGAAGAAAGAGCACTGGAAAATGAGCATATGAGAAAGTTAGAAGAAGAAAGAGAGCGAGAAAGGGAAAGAGAAAAGGACAGGATGGCAGTTGATAAGGCCGCCCTTGAAGCTCGTGAAAGATCATATTTTGAAGCTCGTGAGAGAGCAGAGAGATCTGCAGTTGAGAGAGCTACTGCTGGAGTAAGAGAAAAGGCCATGGCAGAGGCTCGAGCATCGATGGATGCTAGACTCAGAGCTGAGCGTGCTGCTGTAGAGAGAGCTACTTTAGAGGCTCGACAGCGAGCTACTGAAAAATTAATGTCTCAGAGGACTTCATTTAATCCCCGTGATCAAGTTGAAAGATCTGTCACTGATAGGTTTTCTGCTACTTCCAGATTTGCTGATACAAGACAAAGCTATGTGTCATCTGTGAGTATCCTTCACTATGTTTACTGTTAGACCCCATGTCAATTATTGTTCATGTTACTTTGTTGGCCTGATTGGCAGGACCTTCACTTTCGAAGTACTGGAATTTCAAGTGACCGGACTTTCATTTTCGAAGGTATGCATTTTATTTTGAGTGATATTATCGAAGGTATGCATTTGCATGTTACTGTTTTTATATTTTAGGAATGATGTCTCACATAATGTCAAAGTTTTACTCCATCCTTTCCAATTTTAATTTTCCAAGAGAAATTAAATATTTTTTTTCCAACTTTTCCCTTTTCTCAAGTTTTGTGATATGCCTACTTTTTTGGGATACAAGAATCTAGGTGAAACACCCAAAAGGGTGTCATAGTCATTTTAGGCAAATAACAATGGGTATTAAATGATTTTCTTAATCTATGCGAAACACTCAAAAGCAACAACTAAATTTGGATCTGGGGGAGTAAATAGTTCATAGAGAGGATTTCAATGTAGATATTTCTTCTGGAGCTGTTTACTTACAGGAATTGAAACTTTGTAGGGGCTGAAGGTGAATCACCTCAGAGGTGTAAAGCTCGATTAGAGAGATGCAAAAGGACATCTGAACGTGCAGTGCGTTAATTTATTCTTATATATTCCATTTCTTATGGTGTTTGGCTCCTTTTGATTAACCCTGTCACACTTTTTTGGCATGATTTTAGGCAAATGCTTTGGCAGAGAAAAATAGGCGCGATCTGCTTGCACAAAGAGAAAGGGAAGAAAGAAATGTATGAACTGTATCCATTCCTTGAGATTCTTATGTATTATCTGATGTCGCATATTATCTTATAAAAACTATTTGTGCAGAGAGTTGGAGAAGCTCTGGATGCTGAAGTCAAAAGATGGTCAAGTGGAAAAGATGGAAACCTTCGAGCACTGCTTTCTACTCTACAATACGTATGACACCTCTTTCCTGTAATTATTATTATTGAGCTATGGTTTGTTTACCATTTTTGAACTAAAATAGACTATGGCGTGTTTCTAGTTTTACATTATAGTTATACTCTTATTAACATTGGCATATACACAGTTCTAACTTCTAATGTAACTGCTAGACGACATTCTTTACTAATGATTGTTATTTAAATGTTGAAATGGTATCCCTCTTGACAGATTCTTGGGCCTGAGAGTGGTTGGCATCCTGTTCCATTAACAGAAGTTATAACTTCAGCGGCTGTGAAGAAGGCTTACAGGAAGGCGACTCTTTGTGTTCATCCCGATAAATTACAACAGCGTGGTGCTACAATTCAGCAAAAGTACCTAAGCGAGAAGGTTTTTGACCTTTTAAAGGTTTGAATCTACTTGATTTGAATTTTCTCATTTATTTATAGCTTATGGCCTATGATTTTCAAGGTATAATAGTTGTGAAAATGTTAAAGGTCTTGTTAGAATGCCATTTTAGAAAAGTAAACCTCTTCTGAAGGAAGACCCAGACTTGGGCTGTAAAAATCCTTGTATTTCTGCTTAGATGTTGACTCATCTGTCGATCTGGTTGTGGAGTCCAAACCAAATAGATTATGCTAATCATAAATATGTGATGCCACGTCTTAGGAAGCTTGGAACAAGTTCAACTCAGAAGAGCGCTGAATTGAGGCATTCGGTGGTGTTCTGAGTGTACATTTGGTGGTGGAGCAAGTAAATTCTCTGATCATTAACGTCTTCATTTATATATCGGGCTTTGAAATTGCCAGAGAATATTCATTTACACAGGCATGGCTGAAGAGTGGTGTCAAGTTCTGGTAGTTCCAAAATCACTTGCTTAGTTATTTATTCTTCGGTTTTCCGCTAGTACAGTTGTGTGACATGTGACCTAATGTGAGACATAAGTCTTCATACTTGTTGGGCAAACTCATGCACCTGTGTCTGTATATGCAACATCTTCCTCGTCCTATTTATGGGAGCCATTACATGATTTTAGATAATGAAGCTAGGCTTTATTTTTAGGAGTCATTGCATGGTTTTTCAGAGATGACTACTTGACTGCACTACCTCAACATTCATTTGAATACATTAAACCTCTACGATGCTTCATGCACACCACTCTTACAATAGTTAATAATGAATATAATTCAAATTTGTCCACAACTCCAATATTCACTGATTTCTGGATGAATATGCCACCATATAAAAAGTGAATCAACTTGCTCTAAAAAAAATCCGACTACTTCCCTATTTCAGTTTTCGGAAAATAGACTCGTATGATTTCATATCAATGCATGCCAATCGCCATACATTTGTGCTCGATTTCATTTGTTCTACTTCTACCAACATACTAAAAACCATGCTGCACCAGTCGAACTGTCGTATTTCCTCAGCATTTTCCAAATGCACTGTGTAGTGTCACGGTACTGAAGAATTTCGTTTAGAAGCCAACAAAGACGACATCATAAACATGTGTCAACCATACAATATCTTTCACATTGTCTTAGTCTACTAACCTTACCACATTACTCATCTTGTCAAAGATTTTTTTTTTTGGTCATCACATAAGTGCCCTCCGTATCATCTATCTTCTGGCTAAAGCATCTTCCTGCCCAGTCAGGATGTTCATATTCAGTCATTTTTAGCGGAAGCGTCTTTGAACCAGCACTCACTCCGAGTATAAGATGCACATATTTAAGTATACCATCTTAAACGAGATATCGTTAAGAGAGAAGATGAAGAGGTGACAAAGATTGCATCCGAAGATGACCTAGTTAACTCTTTCACAAAATGTCTGCCTCTGTGTACATTCAAGAGACATGTGGAAGGAATAGTGGTCAGGTGCATTGTCATTCTTCTTTGAGCATAAGTGGGAGGAATATTAGGAACATGTGTAAGACATATATATTTTGTAGCATACTTAAAAGCAGACTTTGAGTATAAGTGGGAGATTATTGGAGTTATATTGACAAGTGTGCTTTTACTTTGTATGACTAGACTGAATCTTAATTCATTAAAAAAAAATCATTTATCACTGTGCTCTAGATAATATGAATGTAATTATTTATTGCAACTGTTCAATATAAAGTACAAGTTACACTATAGATAAATGTGGTGATTCCCAGATTCTACTCACAGAAGATCACATTATCAGTTTCTTGTAACAAGTACTAACTTCACAACCTAGATGAGATTTGAAACCCCATTGGTAAACAGTTGATGTGTATGACCAAGGTTGACTTGTCTTGGTCAAGGTTAACTTCTTAAGTGTGTTCATATTTTTTTTTACTATTTAAAACATATATGTCGCTTTTTGCTAGGATTGTTCCCTATTGGCATTACATTGGTTTTGACAGAATACTCATTCAATTGGAAATGATTCATAAGGAATATCAAGGGTAATGTTGTGCACGAGAAGGAGATTATTTATGTATCAGACAAGAGTACATGAATATTGTCTGCCCTCAATGCTGCATTCGAGAAACCAAAGCACTTCTACTGTCTATTCTATCTATTAACTAACCTTAAGGGATGTTTTTATTCGGCCAGAGCAACAATCAGTGCGCAGATCTAGGTCAAAATTTGCAGAGTAGTGACATATGCTCCCGATGAGTGTCTTTTCAATTAGAAGTTGGACTTGTTTAAATATATATGTGATAAGACTGCCGAAGAATGGATAGCACAACTACCATATGAAAAGTTGGTAGTTGCACATTCTCTTCACATCCAAAGGTATGGTAAGATGATATCAAATACCGTCAAATCGTCCAATGCTTGGATTGTAGAAGATAGACAATTTCCTGTCACAAAGATGACAGATTGGATTCATAAAAAATTGCTCGTTAATTTATCAAAAGGAGGCAACCATCAAAGAATTGGACCACACCCCCTTGTACCCAAAAAGCAGAGTGATTGGAACTTTATATACGATATAGGAAAAGCCTGGATTTTATCATTGTCATTCTAAGGTGATTTTGAAGTTCATTGCTACATATCATGCACTGTGGATTTAAGGGTCAGAACATGTTCATGTGGCCAGTGGATGATGACCATCTTCTCATGCTCTCATGTTGTCACCGTATTAACACATAATTGCCCCTTAATATTCGCATATGTTGATGAATGCCTCTATACATTTAAGTACATTCAATGCTACCAGAAATATATAACCACATTCCAAATACTATGAGCTTTAAATGCGAACAACACATTGATCAACCTAAGTTGCTTCCACCACTTTTTAAGTAACAACCTGCTCGTCCAAAGAAACTAAGAAGCACTTCATATGGTGAGTTCTCGAAGAATAAACCAAAATTTTGTGATTTATGTGGCCAGAGGAGAATACACAACATCACATACACTTTTTTATTTTGATCAGACAAAGATAATTTATTTCTTTCAAAAGAACATAATGGCATAAGGTATGCCTACAATTCTTAGACAAAAGGAACACCAGATGCTCAAATGTTATCAGCCTAGTATTAGCCTAGGATTTTCATGCCAATCTTTTAGAGAAAAATTATACCGAATAAGATTTTTTTATCAAAAGCCAACTTCATACTCTCGCTTTAATTTCCTCCAATATCTTTGCCACTCCAAACTCTCCACCCTCAAAACAACAGTTATTTCTCTCTTTCCACAACACCCACACCACACATTTTTCAGACTGCTACCCCAATTTTTCCCCTTCTTCCGGTCTAAAAGACCCGAAAAGATAAATAAGTGATCAATTATCCTACCCGGTAAAGCATTAGGTATTTTGAACCAATCTAAACAAATCTTACATAAGTTCATCGCCACAGGGCATCTGAAAAAAAAATTTCTACATTCTCCTCCATTGATCCACTTGCTAAACACCTTGCCTCATGTCGCGCCTCTAAGAATCCTCTCCTTACTGAGTTGGCTCGAGTTGAAAGCCTATCATGAATTAATCTCCACGCCATCATTGCCACCTTCTAGGGGACAATCTTACACCACACAAGGTGAAACTCTTTTTTCTTTTCAATGTTTAATCTTCCAACATACCTTCTCATGCTTAAGAGTTTATAAGCAGATTTAGTAGAATAGCCTCTTCGTGATTCCAAGCTCCAAATCCAAGTGTCTTTTTGGTTCTCTACATGCAACAATTCTCTTTATTCACTAAATCGTTAAACATATTTTTCTCTCGATCAAATATATCCCCCCTCCAATTCCATTCCCATCTCCGTACCCTCTTCCTATGGAATTAGTACACCCCTCCTTATTACTATACACGACATAAATTCTTGAAAATGGTCTCCTAAGAGACTCCCATCCTACCCAAACATCATTCCAGAAATTTGTCACCCCATAACCCTCCTTTTTTTTTTAGATTTTCCAAGAACCAATTTCCTCCTTGACCCGAACCTATATTCACCATATCCTTTCACCACCTAGATCTAACACCCGACCTACCCTCCATATGAATTCCCTCATCTTTTAAACTCAACTTTCTATGCATGATTCAATAACCCTCTTCCACAAGTTGTGCCCCTCAACTAAAAATCTCTGTAGCCATTTACCCAGTAAAACTTCATTAAAACAGCCTAACTCGCTCACACCTAGTCCCCCCAAATTTTTAGTCAAACAAATCTGTCCCCAATTTATCCAAGTTGTTTTACTCCCCGACTCCCTCCTCCCCCCCCCCCCCCCCCCGCCCCCACAAAAGTTACGACAAAGAGAAACTAAAGAAGAGATTAACTTTTTAGGAAGACAGTAAAATGAGAGATGGTGTATGGGTATGGCTATAATTACTGCTTTAAGGAGAGTGATTCCTTCCTCCAAAGGAAAGTTTCATGTGCTCCTAGGATCTAAACTTCACCCTGACTTTGTGAATAAGCTGCCCCTATTCCACAACACTATGTTGATTAATTTTGACTCGAACTCCTAAATATTTGAAGGGTACAACTTTCCTAACACACCCTAGGAAGTTTGCCAACTGTTCCATTCTTTCCTCTTTATTATTTCCAATCAAAGTGCTCTTCTCATAATTCACAAATAATCCTAACAATAATTCAAAATTTCTTAATATGAGCTTGATTACCCACACATTCTCCAATTTCTCAGACGCAATAAAAATTATGTCATCTGCCTACTGTATTAAATAAACTTTCACCTTAATCCTTCATGTTTCTGCCGCCTCCATAAGATTTGTGTCCAATGCCTTTTTTCACCAAATAATTCAACTCTTTCGCCACAATTAAGAATAGAAATGGGGACAATGAATCTCCTTGCCTAAGACCCCTATTCATTTTAAACTCTCCACACGGGCTCCCATTGACCAACACATTTATTGAAGCCGTCGACACACATTCAATAATCTAATCCCTCCATTTCTGGTAAAAGTTCATTTGCTCTAACATTTCTCCCAAGAATGACCACTCCATGGAGTTTTACGCTTTGGCAAAATCTATCTTAAAAAATAATCATCCATTTTTTTCCTTTTCGCCTCCTCGATCGCCTCATTTAGAACTACAATACCATCGTGAATTAATTTGTCTTCCACGAAAGCACTTTGATATTCGTAAATGATGCTCTCCATAACTCTGCTTAGCCTACCAACTAGAATTTTTGCCAGAATTTTGTACATATAACCAATGAAGGACATCGATCTAAAACAGCCCAAGTGATTTGCATCCTCCATTTTTTTGGTATAAGAACAATGAAGGAAGGGTTTAAGCCCTTAATGATCTTCCCATTTTGATGAAAGTCTTCAAGCATTTTAGAATATCGAACTTAATAATCTCTCAGCACTCCTTTTTAAATTTAAAATTGAAGCCATCTGGTCTTGGGCTCTTTGAGCTTTCACAACAACTGATAGCTTGTCACACTTCTTCTTCTATAAATGGGGTAGTAAGCATCATATTGTCAACCTCCGAAACTTTATTTAGTGTCATATTTGGCACCAGCCTTGTTCGAACCCCTATTTTTTTTCAAAAATTGTTTCTCAAATACTCTTTATTCCTTTTTTACAGTTTCGTCAACCCAAACCTTGCTAATATGCATACTAATAATTTCATTCGTCATATGCACTAAAACAGAGTGTAAAAATTAATTGGGCCACACCTAAATAGGTATGTCTTGGTTGATACCTTCTAATCATTGCCTAGTAAAACATATCATTTTTTTTAGATCTTCTCGTTGGTCCCTTATAAGTGGTAAAGGTCTAGAGGGAGGGGGGTGAATAGACCTTTAAAACAATTTTAAACTTTTTCTCAAAAAGGAATACTAGCACCTTTCAAGTAACTTTTATAAGTTATAAAACAATCAGTCTATAAGAGTTTGGACCACAAAAGTTACAGCTGTAGACTATGGAAATTTACAGCTGCAGAGTTATAAAAACTTTACAAAATAAAAACTCACACCTTGTAGATAAAATCAGAGGGGTTTCCACACTTGAGAGTGTGTGCAGCGGAAATAAAATGTGTGTTAATGAAAAACAGTGTGAACAATGAAACTAACAGCTGAGTGACTATAAAGTCTACAGCTTTAGATTTCAGTTCCTTTGTGAAAAATACAAAATTTTATGCAGTTTTAAAAGAAATGATGAATGTAACAGAAATTAAATATGCAGTACACAAAGAAATAAATAAATAAAACAATAAGTAAACACAAGGTTTATAGTGGTTCAGAGTTTATGAATAAGACCTCCTACATCCACTGTTACACCACTCAGGTGCCAAATTCACTAAGATGTGATCACAAAGATCAATACAAGTAATTCCCCCTCAGAACTAGATTCGCTCAAATATCTATTCTAAGTAAGAAAATATTCTAACCTATTTGTTAATGAGATCTTCGCAAAATGAGTTTACATGTGACTTTTAAACTGGATTTCACTAACAGTACCTTGAATTAAGCCTACTGGAATTGTTAATTGTGAATTCTGGAAAAGATTTTGGCAGAGCTTTGCTAAGGCAGCGAAAAACTTATCTCATTTCTGAAAATGAGGCCTATTTATAGGCAAATAAATAAGCAAGTGGTGGCAGGGACCTTGCCACGCTTCTCAGGAAGTTTACACGTGTCCCTTACGTGTTAAATGAGATAAATACAACAAGAAATTGACTAAAAATGGAGAAAACAAGATTCTGGCGATCTGGTATGAAGGCTGCGAGCAGCTAGTTATAAACATCATAGGAGGCGAGCAGCTGGTTGGGCGAGCAGGTGAGCTGCTCGCCTCCCCCATAAACTGAATGACCTGATCGCCACCTATTTGCTATAGGGTGGCGAGCAGCTCCTTGGGGGAGTAGGTGCAGCTGCTCGCCTCCTTTCAGTTTGTACTGCTGCTTTCCTATTTCTTGTTTTTCATGTGATTCTTCATCTTCTTTGTTGATTTGCACTTGATTTAGCTGCATCTAGGCTTCATTCTTGTAATCTTTTTGTATTGGATCAATTCTCTTGGGACACGTCATTCGGGATTCCGTTAATTACTTCCTTAAGCACTTGGATCAACTTATTTCATCAACACTTGCCCCCTAGCTTGATGTTTGTTTGAACCATCTGGTGGATAATAATTATCAAGCTATCTGGATTTTACAAGAGTCCTTCGTTGCTAGGAAGTAATATTAATCTTGATTTAACCTGCAAAAATTTGGATTATGGATATATTGAAAGATTCGCTTGGCCTCATTAAAAATCTAGCCGTAAACCACCATTGTGGATAAACTGGTCTTAGGAAAAAATAGATACCAAGGTACTCCTTAAAATATCCATGCCCAAATGATGTGAAATATCCAAAACAAGATTTGCATGTGTCGGAGCAGCTGAAATTGGCGATCAGCTGCAAAGATTTAGAGGAGGCGAGCAGGCCTTAGAATGAGGAGGCGGGCAGGTCATTGGGTGAGCAGCTGAGCTGCTCACCGCCTTTGCTGGCTTACCTGGCACGGAATACGAACAATCTTTCCTTAATTCGCGTGCTACTTTTTAAAATTTTCAAAAATTTGCAATTTAGTCCCCAGAAATTGCAAATAAGGGTCTGCCCCCAATCTTTATAAATACACGATCCATTTTATTCCACTATTCATTTTCTTTCATTTCTTCTTCTCAAGCGATTTCCGGCGATCTTTATACAAATCTTCAATCGTGCAAATCGTTCTTCAAGGTAATCTATCCGATTTCTCTTTTCTCTTTCTTTCTTTCTGGTTTTGATCGAATTTGCGATTGGAGATCGGATTCCTCGAAATCATCCTTTACCAGAAATTGCCAAACTCGATTCTTTACTGGAAATCATTGGATTTGAGTTCCCTTGGGTTAGTTTAGGTCTGAACTTCGCTTTCGATTGTTTATTTCATCTTTTCATCAGAGTTTTAGTCAATTTTTGAGCTTCTCGCCGGTAAAAATGACCGACTCCTCATCTTTCGGTGGTATGCCGCCTTGAAACCCAGAAAAATGGCCGATGACTGAATCCCTATTACGAGAGTTGTGGGATTACTCCGATTTGTCTAGAGATAGGCACACTAGAAGCTTGGTAATCGGAACAGAATCGTGAGATTTGGATCGTGCTCTTCGTGAGAGGAGGCGAGCAACTGAAATGGAAGATGAAAGAGTTGTTCGCCTCCCGGATGAAGCTCAGGAAGCTGCTCGCCACTCTCTTGGGCGAGCTGCTCGCATCTCAGCTGAAGGAGCTACTCGCCACCTAGATGAAGGACAACGAGTTGCTCGCCGCCAGAGTGAAGGAGCTGCTCGCCGCCAGAGTGAAGGAGCTACTCGCCATCCTAGGCGAGCAGCTGGTCGCCTCCAAGGAACTCCACGAGGAGCTGCTCGTCCGAGAGAGATTTACGAGCCGCTCATCGTGAGCAAGCTGCCCATCGTGGCTGTGATCAAGTTGCTCGCTCTGTACCAGCTAGAAGGAGGCTCCTTCTAATTGATGAAGAGACTGATGATGAAGAGACCGAATCAGATGTTCATTCTGTCTGTCATGAGGTTTTCGGGATGAGCTCTGAGTCATCTGAATTTGAAACTGAGGACATTAGCATTGTTCGGAAAGTTATAGCCGCTCGGGATTAGACTGTTGATGTTCTCGAGGTGAGAGGTGATACCGATTCTGATCTCGGAGAGGGTTTTGAGTGAGGAAATGAGTCGGGGCAAGGGGAGATCTGGAGAGATTTGGCTCAAACTTATCAACCTCCGACACAGCTGCTTGAACAAACAATTACGGAGGGGGTCGCCCATGATATAGACTGGTTGGCTTACATGAACAGTACCAGGATCAGTTTATTAGACCTCAGATTCCTCAAGTTCCATATGTCGAGACAGTTTACGAGTCTTCACGCCATAGTAGCCTTTTACTGGAGGAAGAACTAGTAACTATCCGGGACGAGTACATAATTCCTCTTGATATTCATATGTACGCCCCGTGAGATAATGAGCTTGCCGACCGACCCCCACCGGGTTGTACATCGATGAACTTGGACGTCCTCGAGGCTGGATTCCCACTTCCTCTGCATCCAGTCGTAGGCCAATTTTTTATGGATGTAAATCTGGCGATTACTCAGATTACTCCAAATGGATGGAGGAACCTGTTAAGTTTTTTGACAGTGTTGGGATTAGAGGGATATCCCAACCGACTGACGGCTCCCGAGATTTATTACTCGATGATGATCACTGAGTGCACCGAGGAGGTGAACAGTTATTATTACCTGAACATGAGAGCCGGGATGAAGATTGTAGAGGGCATCCCGAATAAAGTAAAGAGATGGAAAGAACAATTCTTCTTTATTGGTGAGGATTGGCGCGCCTCCACATCTTATACCGGGTCTAGGTCCAGTATGAGGACTCCGAAAGAATACGGGGAGCTGAGACGTAAGCTTCATTCTCCGTGTGTTATTCGTTCCGAAGCTCACTAATATAAATTTATTTTCTTTTGTAGGTCCGAGACTTCCGAGGTGGGGTAAAAAAGGAATCCCAGACTTGTTCATATACGCGCTATCCAATGCGGTGCATCTACGTGAACAATATCACACGGTAAGACATCTAGCACACGAGCATTGCAGACGTGCAACTCTACTGATTACTAGTCCTCATCATCTCGCAGCCCAAGCTCCGCCTCCAGAGGGTAATCATTTGATTATTGTAACTTTTTGTTGCTCTTTGAACTGCTTGTCTTTTGACATTTTATTCTTTCCTTATTGTAGATCAAGGAGTTACCGTTGCCATTCCTCCATTGTTCAAAGACTTTTGCGCATAAGTCACGGATCTTGGCACTGGCCTGAACAAACGTAAAATGGACCTACCATCTACGATGGTGGTACTGCGAAAGAAGAGAGCAACTCAAACTTCGGCACCACCGGCGCCAGTACCTGCCCCCACCGCTCCTGTTGCTGCCCCTATCGCTCGAAAGAGTCCGCCGAAAAAGACGAAGAAGCCTAGGAAAGACAGTGGCTCCATTGCTGGTGCCGAGGTGAGGCCGGTCAAACGAAAAAGAAAAGCAAGACTGTACCAGCTGGGGGGTCCAGTCGTCTGGCCCTAGTTACCTGATCTGCTGATCCTCATGGTTTAGCCCATTCCTCTCCTCGTGAGCCCGATTTTTGCCGAGATGATACATATCTCAGATGGGACTACGATTAGAAGGATGCGTAAGTCTTTGCCTCTTTTCTGATCATCCTGCACTTATTTGAATAACTTATCGTTTGATCATGTGATCATTGTTTCTTTCAGATATCATCCGGGTGATCATCCCTTCCGTTGTGACGCCCTTAACCAAGTTGCTTGTTCCTGGACCCCGAGGCATTTTGGGGATATCAAAGATGGTGAAGTGCAGAGGGCCTCTGAGTATGTCTCAGAGTCTTAGAGTGCGACGAATGACAAAGTTATTCATCAGCAGACAATCAGTGATAACATACTCCTTGGCGGCATGTTTGCCAGCTCCTCTGCCATTGTTTTTCAGCGAATAATGGATCAGGCGTTGGAGCTTGGAAGAATGACTTGCCAACTCCGTGAGGCCAATGAGGAGCAGCAGAGGGTGATAAAGGCCAAAGAAGATGAACTGAAGCAGGCGACTCTTAAGATTAAGAGTACTTTGGACGCCGAGAAGAGTGCCCTCGAGACTTGTAAAAAGCTTCAGTACGTCAATCATAATCTTGAAGAGCAGTTAACGGCGGCTACTGAAGGGATTACTCGCCTCAAAGCTGAAAGAGCTAAAGAGCATCGAGAGTATACTGACACTGCGAAGCGGGTTCTTGAGCTCGAGAGGGAAAAAACCAAGCTTCAGCTGTGGAGTGTTTGTATACCGAGGACGATTTGGCGGAGCAGGTACGTGATGCATCCAATTTTGGATATAACTGCTCCTACAACGAGTGCATTCGGGTTGTTCACTTGGCAGAGGAGAAGAGCTTGAAGATCTCTGACATCATGAAAAGAGATTTTCTGGAGTATGTCAGGGCTAATCTGCCGAACAAATCGTAATCCCTTCCTCCGGCTGATCTGACCCGGTTTGGGATTGACCTGAGTGTCCTCGGGGATGCGTATATAATTATCCCCCATCCAATGCAGTCTGTAGGATCAACACCTTTTGACACCGCTGCCGTCAATCTTCTTACTAAGGCTCCCGCAACTACTCTGGGAGTTATTGATACTGCTGCTGCCACCATTGAAGAGGGTCGCCAGGAGGATGAACTTGTGGTTGCTATGTCTTATATCCAGACTCCTCCTGGTGAACAAACGACACCCCCTGGAGTTCAACCGACACCCCCTGGAGTTCAACCGACCAATGCCGCTGATGCTGATGCCCCCACTGCTGATTAGGGCTTCTTTTATTTGCCTGATGTTTTAAGTGATTTAGACATCAGTTTTGCTTCCTTTTTGCTGCTGCTTTTTTTTTTCAATTGTAGGACGTTTTTTATGTTTCTATCTTGTTGTTATCGAACTTGTTCAAGGAATGAAATGTTATTTCTGTCTATCTGTGTATATTGCTTGTTTTTTAATGGTGCTTGTATCGTTTCACTTTTTCAGCTGTAACGAGTAGGCCACTCTTACGTCGGACGCTTTAATTGGAGCGTTCATTATTCTATCCTTTGGAGCGTGTATTACGCTGCCGTTTGGATGAGCGTTTAAAGCGCTATCCCAAGTTCCTGGGAGCGTATGTTACGCTATCCTTTGGAGCGCTTTATTACGTCCTTTAGATGAGAATTTAATACACTGTTCCGGCCCATAAATGTGGACTTTCGTGGTCGTTATGCACGATTCTTGTTCGGGATGTGTTAGGTGCCTAGCACCGTAACATATTCTCTCAAGAAGTGCATATTTCAAGATTTTTTGCTCTTGTTTAGGACATGTTTGGTCTTTGAAACCGTTATGTCTCTTTACAAGGAGCGCATTTGACCAGCTGTAGACATGTTTTAAGCAATTTCAGATAGACTGCAACATTTTTCTCAAAAAGCTATCTATAACATTTTATTCTTGGTTGACGTTACAAAACATACATCGTACATCCTTTATTGATAGAATTTTTTCAAATGAGCAGCATTCCATGTATACGAGGAAGGTACCCCGTCCAGGTCCTCCAAATTGCAAGTCCCATTTGACCAACTTCGCGAGATGCGAAATGGTCCTTCCCATCCAGGTCCAAAGGTTCCAGGTGGAGTGAATAGGATTTTTCGCAACACCAAATCTCCTTCTTGGAAACTTCTCTTTCGAACATGCGAGTTGTAGTACCGAGTGACATATTGTTTGTATGCTGCATTGTGTATTTCTGTCGCGACTCACCTTTCTTGAATGAAGTCCTTTTCAATTGCAATGACTTCATCATTTTCTTCCTCGTCATATATACAAACGCGCCACGTAGGATTTTACTGTTCGACTGATATCATTGCTTCAGTTCCGTACGCTATTGAGAATGGAGTTTCTCCAGTGCTTGTTCTGAATGATGTTCGGTATGACCACAATACCTCCGGCAGTTCTTCCTACCAGCTTTTTTTTTTCTGTCAAATGGAGCTTCATCGTTCGCTTGATGATTTTATTAATCTCTTCAACTTGGCCGTTTGATTGTGGATGGTAAGGTGTCGTAATACTTTTTGATTCCCCAAGTATCACAAAACTCTCGGATCTTTTTCCCGTCCAATTGTGGCCCATTGTCAGTTACTACTGATCGAGGTATGCCAAATCTGCAGATCAAGTTTGTCTAGATGAAATTGATCATTTTTTCTTGCGTTATTGTCACTAGCGATTCAGCTTCTGCCCATTTGGTATAATAAACCACCACAAACCTCACACTTCCCTTCCCTGGTGGGAATGGTCTAATGATGTCGATGCCCCATTTAGCAAATGGCCATGGACTGTACACCACCTTCATCTTTTGTGGAGAAATGTTTATGCTAGGAGCGAACATTTGACATTTGCGACATTTTTTCGCAAATGAGATTGCATCTTCTTTCATGGCGGGCCAGTACTACCCATACCTCATGGTTTTGTGTGCTAAATGCTCGTCCTGCAGCATGGCTTCCGCATATGCCTTCGTGGATTTCTTTGAGAATTTCCAATCCCTGCTTCTGTGATACACATTTGAGTAGGGGTGATGAAAATTCTCTCTTATACAATTGGCCCTCGATCATTACGTAACGAGCTGCATGTTTGACCAGTCGAACTGCTGCCCAAGAGTCTTCGGGCTGCTCCCCAGTAGTCAAGTATTTTACAAATTTAGTTCTCTAGTCGCCATCATCCATCTCGTCCACTCCCTGCCCCTCATTCAATGTTTGATTCATTTTGTAATCAAAGGTTGAAGGATTATCGAGTCTGGTGATGACAACTTCCGATATCTTCGTTGCCCCTTGGCTTGATGCTAGTCAGGCCAGAGCGTCGGCTTGTGTGTTTTCAAGTCGAGGTATCTGTTCGATGTAGACTTGTTGAAACATAGTCACCAGATGAGCTACAATTTTTTGATATAGTATCATCTGCGCGTCTTTAGCCTCGAATTCTCCTCGGACTTGTGACATTATCAGTTGTGAGTCGCCAAAGATTTGCAATCTTCTGACTCCAATGGCCAACACGAGTCTGAGTCCAACTATTAGCGCTTCGTACTCCGCTTCATTATTTGTTGCTAGGAAGGCAAATCAGATGGCTGATGTAAATACCTGTCGGTCAGGGCTTATTAGTACTACTCCTGCCCCCGACGCCGTGTTTGTTGACGATCCGTTTATGTACAAGTGCCACGGATGTTCACAATCCCATGTCAAATTCGGTGGATAAGTTAGCTCTACAATAAAGTCGGCCAGAGCTTGTCCTTTGATTGCCATCCTTGTTGCGTATGTAATGCTGAACTGGCTAATCTCCAGTGACCATTTCAACAATCTTCCTGCTGTATCTGGGTGATGTAGAATTTGCCTCAGCGGAAATGTAGTGAGTACCTCTACTTGGTGATCGTAGAAGTATGGCCTCAACTTTCTCATGCTCATGACCAAGGCATACATGAGTTTCTCGGTTGGAGAATACCGTATTTCTGTATCATGTAGAGCTTGGCTTACATAGTACATTGGGGAGTGGAACTTGCCTTCCGCACGCACAAGTACTGAACTTATTGCTACCTCTGATGCTGCGAGGTAGAGGTACAATTTTTTGCTAGGCACTGACTTGGATAGAATTTGTGTTTTGCTAAGATATTCCTTGATTTGATCAAATGCTCTTTGGCAATCGCTCGTCCACACAAAATCGTCCTTCTTCCTTTTCATGGCCTCGAAGAATGGCCTACATTTATCTCCAGAGCGCGAGATAAAGCGATTCAGTGCCGCCAGACACCCAGTTAGACGCTGATTCTTTCGGACCGAATCAGGTGGCTTCATGTCTATAATGGCTTTGACTTTTGTCGGATTTACCTCAATTCCGTGCTGACTCACTAGGTGCCCCAAGAACTTTCCCGAATGGATTCCAAAACTACTTTTCTTCGGGTTAAATTTCATGTTGTAGGCGCGGAGTATTTCAAATGTTTGAGCAAGATGTTCGAGATGGTCTTCCTTGCGTAAGCTTTTTACGATGATCTCGTCCATGTAGACTTCGATTGAATGACCAATATGCTCGTCGAACATCTTGTTCACCAATCTCTGATAGGGGCAACTATTGATGAAATAAGTTGATCCAAGTGCTTAAGGAAGTAATTAACAGAATCTCGAATGATGTGTCCCAAGAGAATTGATCCAATACAAAAAGATCACAAGTATGAAGCCTAGATGTAGCTAAATCAAGTGAGAATCAACAAAGAAGATGAAAAATCACATGAAGAACAAGAAATAGGAAATCAGCAGTACAAATTGAAAGGAGGCGAGCAGCTACACCTGCTCGCACAAGGAGCTGCTTGCCACCCTATAACAAATAGGTGGCAAGCAGGTCATTCAGCTTATGGGGGAGGCGAGCAGCTCACCTGCTCGCCCAACCAGCTGCTCGCCTCCTATGATGTTTATAACCAGATGCTCGTCGCCTTCATACCTGATCGTCAGAATATTATTTTCTCCATTTTTAGTCAATTTCTTGTTGTATTTATCTCATTTAACATGTAAGGACACGAGTAAACTTCTTGAGAAGCGTGGCAAGGTCTCTGCCACCACCTGCTTATGTATTTGCCTATAAATAGGCCTTATTTTCAGAAATGAGACAAGTTTTTCGCTGCCTTAGCAAAACACTGCCAATTTTTTTTCCAGAATTCACAATTAACAATTCCAGTAGGCTTAATTCAAGGCACTGTTAGTGAAATCCAGTTTAATAGCCACATGTAAACTCGTTTTGCGAAGATTTCATTAACACTATTCACTAAGAATAAAAACTCACACAGAGTTTCAAAGTAAAAATTCTCACAAAGAGATATATCTACACTAAGTAGAATACAAATGATATAGTGTGAGGGAACAAATATAAAGGTGTGATTCTTTCTAAGAAATCCTAACCAACAATCCTATTAATCATAAAGAAAAATGAAACGGATAAGCTCTCTCGAAATATATGTTGGTTGTAGACTTGCTCAGAGTGAATGCTTGCTTGCTTAGGTTGTTGTTGTTGTTGCCTCTGAATTCTTCCTCTATTTATAGTGGAAGAGGTGTGTCTTATCCATTAGAAATTCAAATTTGAATTCTGGATAAGACTCCTCCTTCTCTCTATAAATCCCACATGTGTGAGGTGGTCCTCCTCCTTCACACAGAATAGTACAAATTGTACTATTTATCTTTATCTTCAGAATTCTGGTTTATCTTCGAATTTAAACATCATTAATCTTCCAGATCTACTTGATAAGACCTTTCTTAAGTACTATTTAGTGAGTGCATAATTGCTTCACTAATCTGAGTTATAAGGGTCTTGATAATCCATCTTATCATTAAACTTTCATTCTTCAAACAGTCTTCTCAGCTGTAGGCTTCTTTGAACTTTACAACTTCAGTTCTTGCAAATTTGATTCCAGCTGTAGGAACAATCTTACAGCTGCAAGGTCTTGTCCAGCTGTAGGTTTAACAACTTAACAGCTGTAGACTTTCCTTTTACACTGTAAATTCCTTAGCTTTCTCAATTTACAAATAAGATTAGTAACCATATAACAAATATTATGCTTTGCACACATCAAAATCTAATCAAATAAGGTACAAACACTAATTTTGAATATTTTTTAAGGTAACATATTCTTATAATATTTTTTGTTCTATTTTTTGTAGCATTTTGGTAGGGGCATGAATGGATTGACGTTAAGAAGGGTACAATATTTCACTGGAGACCTTTTTTTATAAGTGAAAAAGATGCAATTTGGTGTCGAAGAAGATTAGTCTACTGAAAACTTTGTATCTCACATAGAGTTCAAACTTTTTATTTTGGGTGACTATTAGCAAAATGCTACCTATATATTTTTTGTTTGGTGGCTTTGTATGATATCATGGGCTGTCTTATGTTTCATCTTTTATATCAAATCCCCTTTCACATGGAATACTTAATCATGTATCTTGTTTCATTTTTTATTTTTATTATTATACTTTTTTTTTCAAAACATAATTTGTATTCCCTCCATCCAACTATAAATTTCACATTTTACTATTTTCGTTCGTTCTACCATAAACTTCTCATTTTATTTTTGAACATAAAATATGAATATTATATTCATATACTTTTTATTTATACATTTTCCATTTATTTATTCTTAATATTCATATGTTCTCTTCTATCTATTATATCACATGTATTATATCTATATTTTATACTTTTTTTTAGTATATGTGCCTAAAGCAAGGAGAAATTTATATCTAGATGGAATGAGTATCATTTTGCATTACCAAATATTTTTTGTATTGATTTGAGTTTAAGTTGTATATTTTGTACTAGTATATATAATGGGATTCGAAATGGCTAGAAAGAAAAAAAAATAGAGAGTGTGGGGAGAGGGTGAGGTTTAGGGTAGATCCTGGGTTACACCAATTCGAGCGGCAATCGGTGAGGCAGATATTTTCCCATAAGTGGACAAGTAGTATTAGGGATGGTAGATACAAGTTCCGTGTTGATCAAGGATTGACAAAATTCGATTGGAAATATTCAAAGTCCTTTCTATTTCAAATTTTTTTGGAGGAATGTGGATTGGAGCTTCTCCAATTGAAGTTTAGTGAAGTAGGTGAGGTGACTATTATCTTTTGCCCAAAGAAAAGAGATAAGACAGGGAAGAAGTTCGGTTTTGTGAGGTTTAAACCGGATCAAGTGGCAGATTGCTCGAAGACATTGGAGAAGCTAAATAATCTTTGGATTGATAGCTTTAAACTTATGGTATTCTTACCGAAGTATGACAAGAATCAAAATGTGGTTGAGAAACAAAAAATTATACTCTTTTAAAGCGAACTTAGGATTGAAATCTCCTAACAAATCCTATAGAGATGCGGCAATACAGAAAGATAGAATATTTACAGCATCAAATGGGTATCCAACTGCATCAGAAGAAGAAGAAGAAGAAGAAGAAGAAGAAGAAGAAGAAGAAGAAGATGCATACTTTTAATTCTTCACAACACAAGAGGAGAAAAAATGGCTTGGGGACTGTTGGGTAGTGTGTTATGTAAGGAATTCAACTGGGAAGATAATAAGGAAGAGCTTTGTAGCAAATGTTGGGTTATCTTGAAACTGATGCATACATGTGATAACGTAGTTCTTATTCAAAATAAAAGTGAGGCTTCTATGTACGAGGTACACGATAAGATGCTGGAGTGGTTTAACTATTGGTTCGAGTGGATTAGGCCATGGAAATTGGTGGATCTAAATCATTGGTGGAAGGTCTGGACACGCTGGTTTGGTGTACCACTGCATGCATGGAGTCGACGGTTCTTCTCTTTATCTAGTGCCAAGTTTGGAAATTTTATTAAAATGGATCCGTGTTCCGAACAAAGAGAGTGCCCGGAGGAAGCTAGGGTACTCATTTCGGTATCATCCATGAAGGACATTAACTGTACTTTTGTGGTAAAAATTGACAATATATCGTTCAAAATCAAGGTTATTGAGGAACCTTCTCAGATGAGAATAAATACTTTATCTCTTTCGGTAAAAGAATCAGAGGAGGTGTCTTCTTGGCTGAGCAACTTTTCACTATCTAAAAATTTGGAACCATCGGTGGCAACGATTCACGGCTATAGTGGCGATGAGATGCCAGAAGGGGAAGAGGGGAACTCTGGCCAGAATGATTTGAATTTAGTGCACAAAACCGAGGTAATAGGGGATGAGATAATTATTACGAATTATTTCCAAGACTTGGGGGAGAGTAACAGTAATGCAAAAGAAGCGGGAGATGAAAAGTCATGTGATATAATATAGCACGTTCAAGAACAGCGTGTCGAGGGAGATGGCCCACATGAAACCACCCCACGTGTTTTAAGATGCCAGAATATGCGTCAAAATGGGACCATGAGTATATTACAATATCTCTCCAAAGCTTAAAATTTGGATGTAGACTCAGCTACAAGGCCCATATTGGATTTTTATCATTCGCAGCCCATTGAGAAACCCCTAAATTCTCAGCCCATTTTGAATAATGTTGACTCAGTCAGACGCTCATCCATGCAGTCCAGATTTGATTTTGTGGAGGCCAGATCTCAACCTAGCAACCCCCAATGAAATATCGAAAAATGAGATCTCGAGGAACTTAAGAGAACAAGAGAATACAAGAATTTAAAAAAGAATTTTTTTCGCTAATTTGAATCGGATCGGAGACCGTGGTGAATAGTCCTGGGTTTATGATGATGGAGAAAAAAACAAACAAGGAGGACAAAAATCGGAGGCAGTGTCTAAGAGAACATAGATTTTTTTTGAAAAGAAGCAGTTGGTAAATTTTTTGGCAGATATCATATCTTCAGAGGACCGCAAGATGTTAGCGATGGAGAAACGAGGTAATCCGATAAATGCAAAAAATACTAGTAGAGGTACTGATTCGGTCACAAGAGACTCTCTACTCCTGGAAGAAGGAAAATTAATGGGGATACGCTTCGAAGATGAGGAACAGAGAGATTTGGAGACGCTGCAAAAAGAAAAGGGAACAGTGTGGTAGCAGAGTCACAGGGCAAGGGGAAGGAAAATGTATTTTATTTATGAAGATACTGAGTTATAATGTAAGAGGCTTGAGATGTAAGGCTAAGTGTGACGAAGTTAGCGAGTTAATAAAAAATAATATAATTGATATTGCTTGTATACAAGAGACCAAAAAGGAAGTTATTAATCAGTTTGTGACAAGATCTTTGTGGGGTAAAGGTAATTGTTGTTGGGCCTTTAGGGAATCAGAAGGTAGAGGGGGGGGGGGAAGGGTATTGTATCTTTATGGAATGCAGATTTACGTCTAGCGTATGAGAGGAGTTGTAGTAATAAATGGTTTGTGAGGTGATGATGGAGTGAAATGTTATTTGATTTATGTTAGAGCTGTCAAAATGGGCCGGCGGGGTGGGCCTAAACCCGCAAAAGCCCGCTTATTGGAGGGGCGGGGCAGGCTGAAAATATGGCGGGTTGCAAAAACTCCAATTCAACCCATTTAATGGCGAGCTTTGGGCTTCAGCGGGCCATCCTAATTTTTTTTCTTTTTTTTTTGAAAAATATTTGAAATACTTCAACTAAATTGATTAAATAAAATAGTAATATAATAAATGTATAACTAAAATCTCGCAACGAGAATCACAAATCTCATAAATTAAAGTTTGTCAAATATAATACAAATCTCATAAAATAAAGTTCCCCAAATAAATCAATAATGTTAAGACATAAACTTAACACAAGCCATAGTCTCTCAAAATTTATCAATCATTACATCATAAAAATCATTTTAGCAGCGATAATTAACTATGAAAGAGAGCCGGAGGACTATGTGAAGGGACATCACTGATTAACTACAACAACGTCGATTTGAAACTTAGCTACTAGTTTTTTTTTTTTGTGAGAAGAGCACAATAATTTTTTATTTTATTCGGAAAGAATTAAGAAAATGAATAATAAAAATTTTAAATTTGAAAATTAATTAAAATATCATATACATATATATATACATATATTAATGTGTATATATATAATAAATACACACTAGCGGGCTGGCCCGTCCCTGCTCGCGACCTAAACGGGCCAGCCCATCTAGGCCCGTCTCTATACGAACTTAGAAATGCTTGGTCCAACCCTCATTTTATTATGGCGTGGTGGGATGGCCCAACGGGCCCAACCCATTTTGACGGCTCTAATTAATGTTTATGCTCCTTGCCCATTAGTGGAAAGAATTGAGTTGTGGGAGAGGCTAAGTCAGTTGGTTGCTGCATCAAGATTATTGCATTTGCATTATTGGGGATTTTAATTCGATTAGAAGGCAGTGTGAAAGGGTGGGAAGAAATGAGTTGGGTAATAGAAGGGATGTACATGCTTTTGATGACTTTATCAGAAACACAGGTTCCATTGATCTGCCTCTTCAGGGTCGTTTCTATACTTGGTACAGACCTGACAGATCATGTAAAAGTCGAATTGATCGTGCTCTTATCAATCAAAATTGGCTGATGTAGTGGCCTAATTCGTTGGTCAAAGCTTTGAGACACACGCTCTCGGACCACTGCCCTATTTTGCTGGAAATCAAAGTAGAGGATTGGGGCCCAAAACTATTTAGGTTCCTTAACGCTTCGTGGTCTCATCATGGATTTCATGAATTCGTTGTTAACAAATGGAGGAGCTACGAGGTCCAAGGGTGGGAAAGCTTCATTATAAAAGGGAAATTTAAATACCTCTAGGCAGATCTAAAAAAGTGGAACAAGGAAATTTTTAGATGCATAGATACTAAAATTGAACAAAGATAGAAGGAAATCCAAAGATTTGATATCATTGATGAAGCTTTTGGGCTTGAAGACTCGGAGATTCTCTTTAGAGATTTGAAGCAAAAGGTCAACCTACTTCAACAAAAGCAAGATTGAAATGGATAAAAGATGGGGATGCTAACTCAAGTTTCTTCCACAAAGCTATTAATCAGAGAAGGAAAATAAACGAGATGCAAGGTATTTACGTGGATGGAATATGGAGAGAGGAAGTAGCTGAGGTGAAGAAAGAAGTCAGGGAAATTTTTAAATCCCATTTTAAAGCAGCAAGAAGACAGAGGATACGCCTAGCTCAGGACTTTTGTTCAAAGAAAATTTTAGAAGAAGAAAATCAACTACTTACTGCAGATTTCTCTTTAGAGGAGGTGAAAGAGGCGCTTAATTCATGTGAGAGCAATAAAAGCCCGGGTCCTTATGGTTTTAACTTTGGTTTCTTAAAGGAATTTTTGATGTATATCGAGAGGATTTATGAGGATGATGGCAGAATTCTATACGCATGGGAAGCTAGTTTGTGGCTTCAATCCTTCCTACATAGTGTTGATCCCGAAAAAAGAGGAGGCAAACACTCTCTCAGAGTTCAGACCGATTTCTCTTCTAGGGAGTCTTTACAAGATTATTGCAAAGATCATACCCATCAGACTGAGCAAAGTTTTGGGAGCCATCATTTCAGAGCAACAAAATGCATTTATTGGAGGCAGGCAAATCCTAGATTCGGTGGTAATCTTAAATGAAGCAATTGAGGATATGAAGAGCAGAAAGTTTAAAGGGTTACTATACGCCAAAGCATATGACTCGGTGGAATGAGATTTCTTAGAAATGCTAATAAGAAGATTTAATTTCCATGACAAATGGATTAAGTGGATAATTGGAGTGCATCACCTCAGCCCATGCTTCGGTCCTTGTTAACTGCAATCCATCAGAAGAGATTAAATTGGAGAGAGGCCTTCGCTAAAGTGATCCTGTTTCATCTTTCCTTTTTCTCATTGTAGTAGAGGGTCTAAGTATTATGCTTAAGAAGGAAGTGGATGGTGGACGATTTGATCCAGTTTACATTGGATCTCATAAAGTGTTACTTTCTCACCTCCAACTTGCAGGCAATACAATTTTCTTGGGAAATGGTACAATGGAAAATGTTGAATTCTTGAAACACTTTCTCATCAACTTGGAGATAACATCGGGCTTGAAGATTAACAAAGAAAATGCAGTATTTATGGATTTAACATTGAAGAAGAGGAGATGGGCAGATTTGCAAATGTGCTGGAATGTAGTATTGGGTACACTCCTTTTACAAATCTGGGAATTAAAGTTGGGTGCTCGCATAGATCATTCAACGATTGGAGGTATGTTATTCAGAAAGAGAAAAATTGATTATTGAAATGGGAAAGCTTGAATATTTCGATTAGAGGACGTCTGAGTTTGATCAATGTTGTACTCTCGTCTATCTCTGTTTACTATTTATCCACTTATCGGGCCCCTTTAAAAGTCTTGAGTGAAATTTCTAAACTCCAAAGAGTCTTCTTTTGGGGTGGGAAGACGAGCGACAAAAAAATCTCTTGGATAAAATGGAAAACTATTTGTGATTCAAAATCTAAAGGGGGACTTGAGGTTAAAGATCTCGAGTGTTTTAATAATGCATTGTTGGGTAAATGGGTGTGGAGGTTCTATAAAGAAAGAAACAATCTTTGGTGCAAAGTGATTTAGTTTAGGTGGGGCCTCCGGTGGGGAATGAGATTAAGTGGAGGGAGTAGTGGAAGGGTGAGAAAGCCAACGGGGTGGTAGGGGGAAGTGTTAAAGGCCTCGGGAGTTGGGGGTTCAGAGTGGTTTTTTCGGGTCTAGTAAGGGAGATAGGTGATGGGAATGAAACAATTTTCTTCGAGGATTGTTGGGCTGAGAATTTAGTTCTTATAAGGATCTTTTTTCTAGATTATATCAACTTTGTAGAGATAAGACTGTGAGAGTTAGTGAGATGGGGGAATGGAGTGAGGGGGTTTGGAAGTGGGTGTGGGATTGGAGGAGAACTTTGTTTGATAGAGAAATGCTTTTACTCAATGAGTTGATAATTTTTCTTAACAGGTTTTCTCTAGCTCGAGGTGTGGCGGATGAATGGAGATGGAGATGGTCACCAAACAATGAATACTCGACGAAAGAAGCCTACGAGAAGTTGCAGATAAGAAAAAGAGAGGGAGCCTTGTAGGAGAAAGAGGTTTTTAAAATAATTTGGAATAAAGTATCTCCACTGAAGGTGATTTGAGAGAGGATTCTGACCTATGCTAAACTCATTAAAAGAAAGGTGCTTGTGGACCATGCCAATCATTGTTGTGTGTTCTGTGGATCTATTTCCAAATCTGTGAGTCACATTTTATTTACATGCTCTTTTGCATATAGTTTCAGGATGGAGTGTATTAAGTGAATTGAAGTTGTTTCAGCTTTACCATCTAATCCTACGAGTAGCCTGCTCCTCTTTAGTTGTCTACTAAAAGGAAAAGAGGGGAAAACACTTGGAGTTTGTATTTGAGAATGTGGAGTGTGGATACTATGGAAGGCAAGAAATATGTTGATTTTTCAAAATAAGCATTCACAAACTTTGGAGCTATTGGAGGATCTAAAATTGAAAGTTTGAAATTGGTATCAAGTTAAGAGACCGATTAAACATCATATTTCATTTTGGTGTTGGGCGAGTACAAACTGTTGTAATTTGAAATTTATTTTTGAATTGTAATTCTAGTAAGGATAGGAAATGATTGTGTGTTTCATACCTATGTGAGGGTGATTTATCCTTGTATCACTAGTATTAACCTTTTGGGGTATCTCTTATACCCTGCTGAATGAAGATTCTTTTCCTGATAAAAAATATATTTTGTACTAGTTAATTTTCTTTAAAAAAAAATCTTTGAGTGGGTCACCTTAATGACAGTTTATACTCACTCCGTCCCAAAACTACTTTCACACTTTCCTTATTTGGACGTACCAACTCTTCTTTCACACACCTAAAAAGAAAAAAAAAATTCACTCATAAAAGTGAATAAATTTTTTTTTTCTTATTTTATTATTTAACTTTACACTCATATACTTATTTTTTTTTGTTCTCATAGTTGTTCTGGGACGGAGAGAGTATTATGAAATTTATATAATTAAAGACAAACACTTATATACAAATTTCTA
>JAPKLY010000244.1:640958-648458 GCA_026898435.1 Prunella vulgaris | reverse complement strand
TAAAAAATTATTCATAAACATGTTTATAACATCATCTAATAGTTTTTCCAATTGAAAAGTTAGCTTTATGTTAAAAAAGTTTAAAATATACTCCCTCCGTCCCACAAAAACTTGCAAGGATGGAGGAGCATACATATTAAAAAGAAGTAGAATAAAGTGGAAAGAATAGTGTTTTGAGGGGTAATTTGATAAAATTTTATGTATATAGTGAAGAAGTTAGTTGGATTAAGTGTAGTGTGGGCCCAAAAAATAAAAAAGTGATGGCATTTTGTGTAAATATAAAAATATTGTGTGGTGGAGTTTATGAAATAATTTTCATTTTGAGGTCTGCAAGTTATTATGGGACGTCGCGAAAAGGAAAGTCTGCGAGTTAGTTAGGGGACGAGGGAATATTATGCATTATTATATGAAAATAAATTATCAAGAGTGAAGTGGGTCACCCTACCCGACCTATAAGTCTATAACCCGAAGTTGGTTGGCCCGCCCCACATTGTGACTCGCAGCAGTGGGTCTTTAGGTATCGGATGCCAAATCTAATTGAAATGACATCAACGGTTGTGGTCAAAAAATTAAGACTTGTTTGTTGATTTGAGTTCACACACTCATGAAATTGTGAAAATTGCTGATTAAGTACACTCTAAGTTCCTTTCATCTTTAAGAGTCCATCGTGTATGACAACATATTCTACCTTCTAATTAAATGAAAATCTTTGTAAGACCACATTTTGCAAAGAAAGTAATCATAAAAGCATTGACATACTTAGAAACTCTCTAATATATATAAGAAAGTAACTGAATTTGCACATTCATAGTGTGGTAAGAGTGGGAGTAGTTAGGAAAACCTTTGTCATTTGATTGAAATCTGAAACTTTCATAGTGTAGATTCTCTAGACTCACCAAATAAGCATTTCTTTGAATTGTTACTCGTCACACGTGTTCCTATGCAATTGAAAGGCTATTTCATGAGAAATATGTCATGAGACTAGGCTCGATTTGTTATTAATAATTCTTTATTTTCAATCTTCTTTCTTGTTTGGGATTTTGATACTTGTTTAGTTGGCCCATGGGCTTAAGTAATCATGATATTGTTCTGTTACTGTTCTTTGGCACTTTCAGTTTTATGATATTGAATTATTCAGCCAATTTTCCCGTTGATTTCGTGTTTACTTACTCTGCAAATATCTGTGTTAATGTGATCCATCTCCTTAATTCGAACATAATTCTACTGGTTCAGCTGGTAATTTAATAAATTTCACTGTTATGCTTTACTTGGGAGTCATGAATGGAACTGCATGGCTGCTAACAAATGAAGAAAAGTTATGTTATGTGGTGGAATGCTTAGGAAACTGTGGAAAAGGGAATATCATGTTCATTTAGTTGATTTTTGGTGGCTTATGATTCTGATCACAGATTGTAATGCTCCAAAGTGGTCTGCTGAGGGGCGCGAGATTGGATGGGCTTGATAGGTACAGAGATCTGAGGCTTGACGTAGATAACATGTCATATGAGGTGTGTGTTTCTTTGCTTTATCTACTTCTTTAAAATCTAGGCAAAATGCATATTAAGTCCTTTATTAACTTCTACATTTTGTTCTTATATTGCTGGGCTGTTTTTTTGAGCCCTTTTGATGCCTAAGTTCTCAATGTGAACTAATATAAAACTTCAAAATCTTAATAGAACAAAATGAAAGTAGAGGTGACGCTGCGCAAGTATGGTGATTGCAAGAAATATTTGTGAAGAACTCTTTTTAATGATAATATTGAAACCGATCAAATAGTTCAACAACGAAGAAATTAGATACTAGGGTTCAAGGTAAAAGAAGGCCTGACCCAAAATAAAGCAATTAAGAAAGCCCATAATGAAATAAATAGCTAATAGATAAACTAACTTGCGATCTCTTCTCCATCAGAGGGTGTCAAAAAATGTAATGTATTTATTTTAAATCTTAGGCACATATCTCTTAAAGTGTATTCTTCATGTGTGGAACAGGAATTGCTTGAACTTGGTGATAGGATCGGGTATGTGAGCACCGGATTGGGGGAGGATGAGATAAATATGTGCCTGAGGAAGACCAAACTTGACATGTTGGATGGTTTGTCTTTATGTTCCACTTCAAATTTGGAGAGAAAATGCAGCATATGCCAGGTTGGTTCTCTAGAAAATTCATTTGTGTTCGTCTGGGTTGCATTTGGATTGAAGGATTTGGAATCCTCTCTAATTTAGCTCAAATCCCACAATACAAACACGACCTTTGTTTTTAGACTTGCTAAGTAACACAGTTTGAATTCATATTGTACTTGTAGGAGGAATACGAACGAGATGATGAGGCGGGTAAGCTGAAATGTGGACACTTGTATCACCTGTATTGCATTAAGCAGTGGCTCGGGCAGAAAAATGCGTGCCCGGTGTGTAAAAAATCTGCTGTGTCTGAAATCAGTGCCGATTAGGCTGCTGGTGTTTGGAAATTATCTGTATAGGCTTTCTGATAGTATTTGTTAAAGGAAAGATCATTCTTTGATGTTGCAATGGCCTGTGGGCATAAAATGTACGGTTGACAACTCTGGTCTGGTGTTGAGCGATATGTAAAAACCCAATTCATTTCAAGCTAATGTTTGTGTTGCAGTGAAATATGGTTGTGTAAATATACACAATCAGCAAACAAGTTCCAAATTTATTGGTTGCGTTTACTTTCAAGTTCACCAGCACTGCACGGGTCTGGCGATGGGCTTATTTCTTCTTCCATTGGAATTGCAGCAGTGGTTATTCATTTGATTCTCAAAACGAAACATAGCCTGAAATTAATGGAATTAAACATTATTCTCATTTCATGTACAAATTTGGAAGAATCGACGCATATTTATGTAGTACTGTGGTATCCAAAGTTTTGACCTATTTAATGATTGATTAATGGATTGGAAATTTGACTTTAATTGTCAATTATTCATCGTGTCTTCAACACTGTGCACCATCACACCTCCATCTACATTGCTGCACGACACCCTTCTACGGACAGCACATGCCCCGTTCGAAATGGATCCTCTGCTGGTCAGTGAAACTAGTAAATGGTGCTGGTACTAAACGGTGTAGTATATTCCTTGTTTTTATTTCTTTTTTTTTAGCAAGGACCAAATCATAATTTTTTTTTAAATGAATTCTTTGCTGGACAGTGAAACACCAAATGGTGCAGGGTACTAAAACGGTGGCGTATATTTTTTTTTTATTTCCCTCTTTTTAGTAAGGACCAAGTCTTGATTTTTTTGTTATAGTGATAATAAATTAAAAAAGAGGATATACACCACCATTTTAGTACCCAACACCATTTATTGGTTTCACTGCCCAGTAGAGGTTTCATATCGATGATTTATGGAATATCGTGAAGAAGATGATATAATTAAAAGATTGTTTGATTAAATTTATTTTAAAATTTTTATAACCACTTAACATCTTATACTTATAATTTGTTTTAAAAGTTTATAAAATATTACTCCCCGTTTCATAAAAATTTGCACATTTTTTTTAATTAGACGTTCCATATCAATTTTCATAGCACTAAAAAAATATGTATATATTTGTCTAAATGATATTATTTTATTTAAAAAATATATATTTAAACGATGTAAAATTTTAAGGGTGCAAAATTCTCGTAGAACGAAGGTACTATTTTAAAATAGCTTATAAATTATTAAAATGCTTGACTAATACAACTTATAAATTCTTTTTATAATTTATTATATATTTTTAAAAATATTTAATTTTAGTTAAAATATATTTTTTATTTTTTGCAAACCCATTGGGCTGGGCCTTCTACCTTAAAGATGCGAGTCGGCGAGGAAGAAGATGGGGCAGTTTCTATAGGGAACAGAATATCCCCCATAATTGAGTTCTTCACCACGTTCACTTCACCACCAAAAAATTTCTGTTCACCATCCTTAATTTTTTTAAATTTAACTCATCTCATTATTTTGCAAATTCACCCATTCAAAAGACAAAAAAAATAAAAGTGGGTGATACCTACCTCCACCAACTCCCACCTCCAACACATTTTTTCGGCTCTGGTTTTTCGAACAAGTGCTATTTGTTCGAACAATAAAATACGAAAAAAAAATAGATGTATCCTAACAATGGAGTCGTCGTCTTCTTCTGCAAAACCGTCGGTGGGACCATCCCCCAATCTCTTCCTGTCTATTTCAACCTTCATTCACTGAGTTGACACTCAATTAATCTCGCGACTCGATGACACAAGACGCTTCGCCGCCGCAGCTTTTCCTGCTTTTTGCCTCTGTGTCACAGCGGTAGGGGAAACAAACCGTCGCGTCGAAAACTTCAATGTACTTGGAGAATGTGGCGAGAAGGCTCGCAGGAACTTCGGTTTACATCATAAGCAACACGAATAATGAGTTTGTACAAGAAGGGGGTGAACTGAACTATTAAAAGTTAAGAATTATATTTAAAGGGTATTATTATTTTTTAAATTTAAATTTAAAAATAAGGAATAGAAGGGATGAAGAGGGTGAAAATATCCTCATCCTTCCAGGGATGATACTTCTTCTACACATCACATGGAAAGATTCTTTGGGCCTGCCCTAACTAAACCAAATGGGCCTATTACATGTTTTATTGGGCCACGTCATCAAGAACCTATTGAAAGCCTAGGCCCGCTTATTTGTACTATTTATATTACGCAATATAATATTCAAATGAATATACTATCTCTTTGATTACTTTTTTTTTCAAAATTTTATCACTTTTTTTAATTTTTTGAACATAATAAAAATTTAAAAAGTATTCAAATTTTCCTCAAAAAATTGATCGAAAATTTTAAGAGTAGTACTTTTACCAATTTAGCTAGTGCAAATAACTTGGGCGGCTGAGGCTAATGCTCAGATTATATGCAGTATGCACTCACATTACACACATTATAATTTTATTAGTTTAAAGTATATAAAATAGCACATATATCCTCCTCCCTTTTTCTTTAAAAAAAAAAAGAAAAAGAAAAACTTCCAAAGAGCGTAAAAATATATATCTTAAAAAATGCAAGTACTTGAAATAAAGTTTTTTTTCTTTCAGAAAACAAAAGAAAACCAGAAAAATGGGATAGAAAAAGCAAAAACAAAAAGAAAATTGATCTGTTTTGGTTTGAATGGTGTATAAGTTCCCAAAAAAAAAATATGAAAGAAAAATAAAAAAGCAAACAATAATTGAACTATTTCCAGCAAAAAATACATACTATTTTTTTTTCGATTATATTTTTAGAAAAAATATAATTTTAGAAAAAGATAAATAAAAAAGAAGTCATAATTCGTAAAAATGAATCAAACAAAATTTCGACAATATTTTTTTAAAATTGCCTAAAATTTTGGATAAGAAAATTGAAAAAGTGTACAATCTTTTATACCAAAATTTGAACCGAAAAAGAACCGAATAGAAAATAATTCTTGTCTTCTTGACTTTTTTCAAATTGAACTGGACCAATTTTCTTTTTGAGAATAGATTTGGATATTACCAAATTAATCGTATAAAAAATCATAAAATTTAATTATTATTTATTTTGTATTTATTAAATTGTATTACAATGTTATTGAATTCTTGAGTGAGTGACTTGAGTTCGATTCCCTTTGAGAACGAATAAGGGTGGACTTGGAGATATTCTTGGAGTGTAAGGAAACTTGATGAACTAACTTATAACTACTAACAACTAACATATCAACTTTGAAAAAGAAAATTATGCCACAACTAAGGGGGCGCTTGATATAAAATTCCTCAATGGTAATGAGAGTGAGGATATATATATAATAATTATAGTAGGTAATCAGACCAAAATATTAATTTTCCTTCTAAATAAGGTAATCATTACCCCCATTTGATTACCCTTATTTCATCTTATAATCATCCTCCTCAATCAATCCCCCCTACAACAATCAACAACTTTCTTTTTTGTATACTTATTCCAAAATTGGAGTACAACATTAATGATGTAACCACTATGAACATAAGCTCTTATTGAACTTATGTAAGGGTAAAGAGGGAAAATAAAATTTCATTCCCATTGTCATTTAGGAATTTGAAACAAGCGACCCCTAAAGACTTAAAATTAAATAGCTTTTAAGAAAAGAAAAGTTACTAGGCATATCTTACTAAACATATCTTATTAGGTTGTTGTATTTGCATTAAATTTTAAAATCTTGCATAATACTTCTTTAAAACTTCTTTGTAATACTTTAAAACTTCAAAACATGTTCATAATTCATTTTTTAAAACCTTTCATGCTTTCTTTTGTAATTTTCATAAACTTCTCATGAAACTTTTCACAAATTTATACTTGTCATTATTTGTCGTTGAACTTTAGCTTTAAAACTATGATATATAGATTCTTCTAAAAATGTTATAATGCAGTATCAGATTCGTACCCGCACCCTAAAAGGGGTAAGATTCTCGGATTCTCCACGTGGCGAATCCATCTGCCACGTGGCGAATCCAGCTAACGGATTCTCGAATCCACTGCACGAATCCTATTTATAAGCATTAAATATATTATTTAAATTGAATTTTATTATTTCGTATAAGTTAAATTGATAGTGTGACACTCGTTTTAGATTGAATTTACTACTATGATTTATAAATTGAACTAATGTAACTCGAATTGATATTCTTTTACATAATTATATTATATTATTGAATATACTCAAATTTTAGGTGATAAAAAATATAAATGATTTATAAAGTTTTTATAAAAAATATATTTTTTATATATTATATATAATAAAATATAAATAAATAGTCGTATCTTTAACGAATCGCAACCTAATTTTTTTAAAAACTCGTATTGTATCGCACCCGCATCTGCGTATCCTAAACTGTTTTAATTTTGCATTCTTCATGAATATTGAAATCATAAATTAACAAGTATAAAAACATATACTTTAAAACTCTAAAATTTTCATACCTAGAGACGGTCGCGGGAGGCGGTGATGGATGTGATTCTTTCCTCTCATTAAATTTTACACACATTTACATAGAGCACATAGGAGAACATCTACATGAACGTAAACGTGCTTTGATACCACTCTGTCACGCCCTAATTTTTCAAATTATATTTTATTTTAAATAATAATAACAATAATTTTAAAATAAAAGGTGTGAACTAAATAGATGACATAAAATCACTTGACATCAGCGGAAAACTTAAAATTAAATAAATTTTAATAAAAGAAAACTTAATTAAAAAATATAATTCACACATAAAACATAAATATCTCATGTGAAATTAATTTAGGGAAAAAATTTGAATAATGAATAAATTTGTTCATCAATACTAAATAACTTGAAGGACTATCATTCATCGCCTACTTCTGGCCATCAACTCTTCAATCTGAAAATATTTATAAGATTGGAGTGAGCAAACAACTAACTCAGTGAGACTCTCTTTGTTATAATTAAATATCACATATAAGTAAAATTATCATCTCACAAACATGCATACTCTTTTTTCTGTACTTGT
>JAPKLY010000244.1:596822-620958 GCA_026898435.1 Prunella vulgaris | reverse complement strand
GTGTGTCTTTTATGTGAGTTAGTTATACATTTGATCTCGAGCATGATAATCTATTTTTGTAATATCTTATTTAAGCAAGAGTTTGATTTAGAGATGTGGGTATGACACGAGTTAGGCACAAGCATGATTAGGCACTTGAAATAAAAAAAATTCAACTCGAGTTTACACGATACAGTCTTCCGCTGATAAAGTTTTAAAGTCAATTTATTTTCAATTTCAAATGAAACAACTTATTATTTTTATGACAAATAATGTGTCTTTTAAATAAATATAAAGAAAAGAGTTGACACTCCTACATGGGGGCGTCACACCAACAATGCATTGAAAGATCGACGTGCGTGGTTTTCCACGAAAACATGTGTTAACGATTGACTTTAGAAGTCACAACATGCGTCAACGAATTTGATAAAAACATATCATATGATGTAAGAAGTAATAAAATCATCCATATGAAACATTTAAAAGTAACAATGCATGTAAAAACAAATCCCACCTTGGAATGTTGAAACGGTGGAAAACACGTGTACAATGGCTAGCCTCTAGACCTCGATCCTCAAAGCACGTCATCTAATCTTCACGTCTTCAAGGTTTGAACACTTAGAAAAAATTTAATCTCTCATCTCTTATTTTTCTCAAAAATTTTGGCCATCACCAAATGCGAAAAAATAAATTTGGTTCGGGTCTTACTTAGAGTGGTTGATTCCTATTCTTTTGGGGTAACAAAAAGATCAGAATCTTTAGCCTAATCTTGATACTTATCTCCCAAGAATAATTCAATCTTGAATATTTTCTTGATCTTAGTCCTTTTACTTATAATCTAGTCAAGATCCATAAAAATCATTATTGTTATCTTATAATTTTTTTTTAAATTCCTTCTTTATTCCTCATATAAATTTTGAAATTTTCAATGCAAATATTAGAAAAAATGGGTCCTTATTTAATTCTAAGACTTAATTAGATCTTTTCTTAATTTGGTCCATTAACTTTTAATTCACATACGAAAGCCTAAAAAAACTTAACATTCTTAATTTAAAAATCAAATACTTAATTTAATCCTACTAAACTTAATTTAACAAGCCCATAAATAACTTAGAGACTAACAATCCAAAATAATTTAAAGGACTAAAAGCTCAAATTTAGAAATATACCCAACAGTCAAAACTTAAAGATCTTAAACAAATAATTAAGCTACACAAATACTTTATTCAAGTTCGGACTGAACATCCAATAATAAGTGTTTCATACCATATTATAAAACTAGCTTACTTCACTATATTAAATAATTGTCTCTATACATTTTTTTTCATAAACGCCATCAACTTTTACTCTTTATTTATCTATGACCACGGGAAATTTTTTTACAACAACACACTAAATATGTTGTAAAATTTGTTGTCTTAGATACATAACGGGGATTCCCCGTGGTCGTAGGTGTTTATCCACCGTGGCAGACACCGTCATTGTTATAACTTCAAACTTTTGATAATGGATTTTCATTGTGGTCTTAAGTAGTTAAAACAATGTGTATAATTAAGTTACGATAATGAGATTTTACCGTGGTCTTAAGTAGTTAAGACACGGGTATAATTAAGTTACGACAACGAATTTTTACCGTGGTCTTAAGTGGTTAAGACAACAAGTATAGTTAAGTTACATTACGACAACAATTTTTCACAGTGATCTTAGGTGGTTAAGTCAACGAGTATTGTTAAGTTATGATAACGATTTTTCGCCGCAGTCATAAGTGGTTAAGACCGCGGTGAAAAATCCATGATCAAAAGTGTGGACTTATGATCACAATCCCATCTATTAAGGTGGAAAAACACCTACGACCACTGGAAATCCATATGGTCGTATCCCTTTTCTGGCACAGTGTACATGTAATAGTATCAAAACACACACACACATATATATATATATATGAGTATTAATTTTATATGATGCAAATTTTTAAAAAATTGGTGGGAAAACTTTTATATGTTGAATATCACATCTATGTGAGGGAAAAAGAAGGTAGGTATAGAGAAATTGGATAGAAATTAGGCTAGAGAGAGATAGACCCCTCTTGTATAAACATACAATAATATATATTAATTGCAAATAGTTGAAGTAAATTAGGCGAGAGAAACCTCTTGTGTACAGAAATTAGGCGAGAGAGAGAACTCCTCTTGTATGATTAATACGTGCGCACATAATGCATATACATTAATTGCAAATAGTTGAAGTAATAATTGTATGACACAAATTTGACCACAAAATTAATTCGGTAGACAGTAACAGTATGCATCATAAAGGGGATTTTTTTAAGGGGAAAAAAAAAAATTGGGTACACTTTCTTTTCAAATTGGAAAAAAAAAGGGCGAGTCCGTAAAAATTATAAAAAAATACATATCTAAAATCACATTTAAAATAAAATTAAAAAATTATCCCTTCTTGTAACTATTATTTTTTTAATTATTTGTAATGAGATTCTTTATTTTAATGAGATACTGTATTTTAATATATCACAACAACAAAGGAAATTCTCAAAAATATTTTTGACTAATAATATGTCTAGAAATTGGTTCTTTATATGCTCCTTCTTCAACTATTTTTTTTCATATTTTTATTTTGAAATGTCCCAATTTTTTTTCCACATTTTAAAAAAGAAAATTATTTGTAGTTATAAAAATCAATAAAATATATTTTTTATATTTTATTATTTAACTTTACACTTACATACTCTACTCTGCTAATTCTTAAAAAGCAATACTTGCGTAGAAATTTCTACCGTAGAAATTATTAAATATAGAAATAAGAAAAAAATATGCCCACGCGCACACATGGATCCCCAATAGCACGCATTCTAATTACCCCCAAACCCAACACACACACCCCACCCCCCCCCCCCCCCCCTCGCCACACACCAGAAACCACAAACACGCCCCATTCCCATTAGTTCCAGTTTCATTTACTTCTTTTTAATTTTTTTTAATTATTTTATAAATTAAAATATACATTTAATATTATATTATAAATAAATATTTACACATATAGTAACACACATTTAATCTTATAATAACACATATTTGCTCTTATAGTAACATATATTTGTCTTCCAATTTATGTTACCAAATGGGTAAATGTGTGTTACTATAAGGATAAAATATATTTTTCTGAGAATAAATATGTGTTTTTTAATTTATTCATCATCAATTTAAATCTAGGTATATTGTTTCATGTAATATATATGTTATTATATGAAAAAAATAATTACTTCTATAAAAATAAATAAATATTTGTGAATAGTCAATATTTTTTTTTTTATAGTAACACACATTTTGCTCTTGCATTATGTGAAAAATTGTTTATTCTATAAAAACAAATGAATATGTGTACAATAACAACATTTTATAAGATAATAACACGCATTTGTTCTAATAGTAACACACATTTATCTCTCTATTTGTGTTACTATATGGGCAAATATGTGTTACTACTATATGAGCAAAATATATTTTTATGAGAATAAATATGTGTTTCTTAATTTATTCGTCATCCCTTTAAATTTAGGTATATTGTTTCATGTAATAAATATGTTACTATATAAAAAAATATAATTATTTCCATAAAAATAAATAAATATTTGTGAACAATTAATATTTGTTCTTATAGTAACACACATTTTGGTCTTGCATTATGTGAAATTTTTTTATTCTATAAAAATAAATAAATATATATAAAATAACAATATTTTATAAGATAGTAACACATATTTGCTCTAATAGTAACACATATTTATCTCCCAATTTGTGTTACTATATGAGCAAAATATAATTTTATTATAATAAATATGTGTTTCTTAATTTATTCATTATTCCTTAAAATCTAGGTATATTGTTTCATGTAATACATATGTTATTATATTAAAAATATAATTATTTTTATAAAATAAATAAATATTTGTGAATAATCAATATTTATTCTTAAAGTAAAACACTTTTTTTTTTTGCATTATGTGAAAAATTATTTATTCTATAAAATAAAATAAATATGTGTACAATAAAAATATTTTATAAGATAGTAACACACATTTGCTCTAATAGTAACATATATTTGTTCTTCAATTTATGTTACTATGCGAGTAAATGTGTGCTACTATACTAACATAAATTGAAAGCAAAATTTTAAATTTATTATATAATATTATTTAATTTATTTTAAATTTATAATAATTAAAAAATAATAAATAATTTTTTTTACAATATTTTGTATAAAATGGTTTGGGCTTGGGGTCTGGGCTGTGTTGGGCGTAGGGGTGAGTACTGTTCGGTTTTAACCGAAAAACCGAACCGAACCGAACCGAAATAAGAATTTGGTTCGGTTAATTTGGTATTCGGTTCGGTTTTGGTTTTAAATATTTAAACTTTTGGTTTTCGGTTTCGGTTTCGGTTTTTAGGGTAAAAAAACCGAAAAACCGAAAACCGAACCGAATTTAAACATATATATATATATATAATTATAATGTATAATACTATTACTAATATATATAAATAAATTAAATAAATATTATATTACATAAATATAATTACATTACATTTAGATAAAAAAAATTCTAACCCTCAAACCAGTAAGTTACCCCTTCCAAATTCCCTCCCTCACCCTCACCCTCACCCTCACCCTCACGGCGCCTCACTTCCAGAAATTCCCTCCCCCACCCTCACGCCACTCACCCCATTCCAATCCGTCGCCGTCTGCCTAAGCTCACGGCGGGCGACCACCAAATCACCACTTCTCCTCTCCCTGTTTCCGCACACACAATTTTGACTAGTGATATTTCGGTTAATATGATTATAAACCGAAACCGAACCGAAAATTTCGGTTTCGGTTTTTTCGGTTTTTAATGTATATGATTCGGTTTTGGTTTCTAATAATAATAAATTTGGTTATATCGGTTTTGGTGATTTAGTTCGGTTCGGTAACCATGCTCACCCCTAGTTGGGCGTGTGGAGGAAAGGGTGGTGGGGTGGGGGTTTGAGGGTTGAGGGAGAAGGAATGAGTGAATCAATATGAATTTCCGAGAATGTACATGGGAGGGAGTGCTGAGCGCATGAGTTTGTTAATTGGTTATTACTTTTAAACATTTCTTCGGTATAAATTTTTATATAAGTTTTTGACATTCTTAAATTATGTGTAAATCAATTGATGAAAAAAAAAACTCCAGATTGAAGGAGTATAACCCAAAAAATTGCACCTAGTGTCAGAAATTACAAATTTTGATTAAAAAAATAACCTTAAGTTAATGCTCACGAAATAAGGGGACGTGTTTCACGAGGGATCACTCAAAATTTAATTTTCAGTCCTTTGTCAAATTGCAATACCTTCCTTTAAAACAAATTACGTTACATAAAAAATTGCATATTTTTCTTTTTTATTTATCCGATAAAAGTTTGTATATTCCTAAAATAAAAATATATTTTTAAATCTCTATCCATAAAATTTCTATTCATAATTTTCATCTTACACATTCTATTCATTACATTTTTTCTTAAAAATTGTTTTCTCAAAAAGAATGCATTTAAAGAATGCATTTTCAGTTTGTACGAGAGAAATATATAGTCATGACAAACATAAAGGAGTATGCATAATATTAAATTTATTTTTGGTAAATTCATTTGCAATTAATATTCTAGTAGAATAATTAAGAGTAAGTTTTGTGTGAGATCGTCTCATGTTATCAGATATGCACTTATTAATAAAAGTTTTTACTTTTAAAAAATGATAAGGTTTTAATAAACATTAGTAATATTTTTATTAAAAGTGACTATAACTTTTTATTAAATTTTTATCACTTTTTAAAAGAGATAACTTTTTATTTATAAGTGACAAGTCTCATGAAATAAAACAGTATCATATAATTTTTTTTTCAATAATTAATATCATCAACTAATAATCTGTAGTGAAAATACCTAATACCCTTCAAAATTAATATTAACTAATACTTTGTAATAAAATAACTAATATTATCAAACTAAATTTTATGGTAAACTTGTTCACACGTTCACACATAAATATAAGAGCACTCCTAATGGGAGGAAAATTTGGTGGCAAAGCAAATTTGTCTCCCAAACCTTCCTCAATACACACTTCAAATGAGGTGGCATGTGGCAATATTGTCATGCACTATTCAAAGACTCATTTTTTTTTAAATTTTATTTATGTTATATTAATATATTATGTAACATATTTTTTAATAAATATAATATTATGTGTTGATTTTAAATTTATTCATAATATTATGTAATATAAAATTAAATATTTAAATATAAATAATTTAGTATTTACATAGAAATTTTTTTTATAACTAATTGAAATATAATAAGATAAATACCAATTAATTTTAATTTCAATCCGAGATTTTAAAATTTTTATGATCAATATAGACAAGTCATAAAGAATGTAGAAGCTCATTTTGAACTTCAGAATGCTCAATTAATGACTATCATTATGTAATTTATATTTTTTACATTATCTTGTAATATTTTTGAATTCGTATTATGTTGTATTAAGGTGGTATTTGGTAGTATGTAATAAAATATGAGAGATTATAATATGGTTAAGTTATTAGTATTGATTTCAATAATATTCTTGTTTGGTAGACTAGATAAATAATTGATATTATTTATTTATCATTACTTGGTAGGTAATACAAAAATAATTACAATTTTTATAGTGGTGCTTGGTAGACCATACAAATTTAGTATGAGGAATACTCTATTGGCTGAATTACTCTTGACCTACATATTCTGATTAAACCAAGCAGCCCCCTTCGAACACTTCTTCCCTTCTAGCGCCCCCATTTCCTCTGAAATTGGCCCAACTAATCGAGTTCAGAAAATGGTTTAGGATTTAAGATATAGCAAGAACAACAATTTACAGAAGGAGGTCGACCAAAAAATATCTGGGTTCGAGAAAGATTGAATGTCAACCACAACTAGTTAGGCTTTCATTGAACAACAAAGTAGTATGTTAATCGTTTTAAGGATTTTGATTTCTACCTCTACTGTATAGGGTTTACGTTATTCATTGTTTATAGTTTTTGAGCGTGTCTATTTTATTTTATGATTCTTGATTGTCATTTCTATTTTTTAGTGTGACCGATATTGATCGATTATGTTTTCGACCAATCAGCTTCATGCTAGTTCTTTTTTATTTCGTTTGCCTTATTTATTCTTTAGCCTAATGTGGTACTCCCTTCATTGAACAGAAACTCAGTTTTGAATTGATAAGGTCGAGTAACAGAGGAAGATGTGGCTTTTCGCTGATCGTCTAAGCATAACAGGTATGATTCTTGGTCTTTGTTGAAGGTGTTGCATAATTTTATTTCAATTTTTCCAGGCCGTATGGTTTTTCTTGCATGTTAATAGTTTGATGAAATGACTGTTATGACTTATTCTGAGTCATCGGTTCAAATACATCCCTTCATTCTTCAAATTGAGATTGGTTGTGTCTATACAAAATGAGAGTGTGTTATGTTCATTTGATAGTGTTTTATGGTGAGGTTTTGTTATATTTTTTGAGATAGATCTATAACAGATTAGTGAATGATCCCCTATTCTTTGAGAGAGACTTGATAATATCATTCTTATTTTTTTCAATCCCCATAGGATCTGTTGGGACTGCTTGTACTTTTTGATATTTATATTTGTTTGCACCTTATCCTTCTTTGTGTCAAGTTTTGTATGTGGAATACAATAGTGTCTCAATTATTTCTTTTTGTTCAATTTTTTTACAATGTGTATTGTGAATTAGTTAAGTGTATATATTGTTTGATTGAGTCTAAAGTGTGTAATTACTGCTTTTGTTTTTTGCTGTGATATCTTCTTACCTAGCTTGTGTTAGTTATGGAGTGTGGAGGTAGTTTAGATGTGTCTAAGAAAGGAAAAAAAAGGTGGCATCAATAATAAGGATTTGGAATCAATGTGAAGAGCAACTTCTAATGGAACAACTGAAGGAGCTTCTTACAAATGATCATTGAAAAACGGTAAACGGTTTTATGTCTGGTTACCTACAAAAGTTGGAGCAAATGATGCTTGAAAAATACTAGGAATTGATATCTGTCATTCTCCACACATTAACAACATAATAACAATTTGGAAGAGACACCATGTCGCTCTACAAATTGCTTTAGGTGGCACTGGAAGTGGTTTTAATACTTTGACTAAGGTTATCGATGTCTCGGACACTGCTTGGGCAAGAGCCGTTCAGGTATGAGAATTTTTTGTGCGATTAATGTTTTGCTTTTGTGTATATGATTATAGGTCATATTTATGAACAATTGTTCTTTTTGAAATAGAAAGAACCAAGCGTTTCTGAAATGCACTATAAACATTGACCTTTTTACTATGATTGAATTGAGATTTTTGGTGTGATGGAGCAAATGGTAAGACCGTTGAGGATGTCATCGATATTGTGAACGAGCTTGTGAATGTTGATATCCAGGCAATATATGATGAAAGCATTCCAACAGTCAATGAGGTTGTCTTTGATGACTCTAATGCAACATGTGAAATGGTAGTCGAGAGCTAAAACACTACAATCGACACAACAAAGCAAGCATCGATGAAGAAAAGACCATCTCCATCACAGACTTCCAATAATAAAGAAATGTTTGTTGGCCTGGCTGTCATCTTCAAAGAATCAGATGAAAAACTCGTAGACATGGTGAAACACATCGAAAGCTAGACACAAGTTTCCCAGGTAAAAGAGACTTTATATGAAATGATAGAAAAATATTTCTGATCAATCATTGGATGAACTTATTGATGTTTGTGAAAATCTGTCAAGACACCTTACTCGCCTTGAGATGTTCATTGGCTTTCAAAAACATGCTAGTCCAGCTACGTTCGTCGGCTGCTAAATGGAGATTTTGACAAGTGATTGATGTTAATTGGTATTATATATTATCTATTTTGGTGAATTTGGAGACTGATGATACTTATGAATTTAATATTTTGGTGTACTGTATGCTTTAGCTTTTGTAATTAATCTGTGGTACATTATACTATTATGAATGAGTTGTTTTTAATTATATTCTTCATGCACTCTTCAAGTCTCTAAAACATTATATTATATGCAGATGCTTGGGCTATTAAGGTGGTTTTTTATGGAAAAAGATGCATAATATGAGCAAGCATTTCTTATTGGCAACTCTGATGGAACAAATATGCATGAACTCAGTTTAGTTCTTAGCAAGTATATGATTTTTCTCTAATTTTTATTTGTCTGTAAGGAAAAAAAAGAGTTTTAAACATTCTACAAAAGTTGAATTTATTTATTGCATGGGTAGAAAATAGTACATAACAGAGTGCATACAAAATAACAAACTGCGAGAAAAGAAAAATAAACATAACATGCAAAATAATTAGTCAAATACGACACTAGTGCGACGCATATTGCATATAAAATAACAATTCGACCTATTAATACAATATTCAAGTTCCAAACACATCAATAATGTCTACCTTGGAACCAAAACCATTTTATGGGCCAAATGTCCAAACGGGACGATTGTGAACTAGGTGATGCCGAAGTAGTTGGTTGTTGAGATGAACGTGGAACATACCTCCTTGGAGCGTGTTGATTTGGAGCTTTAGAAAAATGGGGTGCATTTTTTTGAAATCACGCTCGATTGTTCATAAGTCTCAATGAATAATCTCCTCGCAACAATATGCTGAGGATAAACGATAAGCGAAACCAGTTCCCCGCTTGAGTCAGATATTGTTATAATTGATTGTCTAGCAGCAACTGTCGATGGAAAATGGTCATTGCTAATGTTAAGCACAATTCGATTAGATGGATAAGAGTTTCCCAGAGATGGACTAATTGAAATAAGTTATAGTACTGGTTCAACTTTTTTGAATAAATGTCCAAACTGCAATATTGCGGCTCTCCATTGTAGTAGTAAGTCATGACAAGATGGTTATGTTGTTTAAAAAGAAAAGTACTGATATGCCAAAATATTTTTATTTTTTATATAAATATATATGATAGTCGACAATTAAAAATTGTAAATAAACTATCACTTAATATGTATTTCTCATACCTTAAACAATAATTTTCATGCCCGTTCTGCAGCATGCACGGTGTTGAAATCAGTATCCTAATAAACATCATATACAACCGACAAGACATCACTGAAAGTTTCGTAACGTTCTTAAAAATGTTTGAGCCGAGCCACAACATCCTCGTATGAGAAAGTCTCACCGTAAACCTCATTCAACTCCCCAATTGCAATTGTAACTGCATGGTAGTTTTGCTCGGATTGTCTCACCCAGTTGCCTTTACGATGTTGCTCTACTAAATATTCTACTAAGTAATCATCCAAATATTTGGACCATTTTTTTAGTAGAAAAATTTGGATTGCGGGGGGGGGCCCACATGTTTAATAGGCATTGAAAATTTTATTTATTTATGTGTGTAGATGAAGTTGAAGATGGCTGGATGTTAGATAATTCACATTATGTATATAAAGACCTTGCACACATGATAACCATATGCAAATAATAAACCCCTTTCACATGTAATGCACACTTGATTGTTTGATTGAATACTATAGCCAAATTGATAAGAAAAGGACAATTTATCTCTTGAGCCTATGGTACACATAATGGGCTAATTTGATAAAGTTAATCACACAATTCTGCAACCTTTTCCCCATATTTTCGGCCACATTGTGGTTGAAAATTTCAATCTCATTATTCGCATGCATTATCAACACACTATCGACAAATATAATGAAGCATTATTACATAATGGGCAACAAAACCATTAAGAGATTCTTATAATGTATTCTATCTCAATCAATCCCAATATAATGCATTCTATCTCAATTCAATCCCAATACAACATAACATAATAATAAAATTCAATCTCAATAAGTGATTCTTCAAATCTCAAATTCAATGGAAAAAATGATAAAGTGAAACATGAGTTAGTATTTATCAAATACAACGAATTATCTATTAGTTCTCCAAATGGTATATAGAGTTGGCTAGCTCTTCTCGCCAATTATTAAACTCTGCAGATGATTCCACAGTATCAATGATATCAGACGACTGTGATTCGCTCTTATTGAGTGGGTTTTCTTTGACTATTTGTTCCAATGGGTCCACACGCGTAACAGATCGTATGGAATTTTTCAGTAGGAAGAACGTCATTATTAGCCTAACTTGAATCTTGATAGGATAGTATGAAGGACTCCTTAGGATTCCAAATATATTCTTTAAGACACCGAAGGGCCACTCAATTACATTATGGGCCTAGTGTGTCTCATATTGAAGTGTTCGTGTGCATTAGTAGGACGGTTGTGATTCGGACCCCATTCTTTCAAATGATACTGACATCCCCTATACGGTGCAATAAACCACTTCAAATTGGCGTAACCATTGTCACAAAGGTAATATTTTTCTTAAAACATAAATAAAATGGATAATTAAAATCAACATAGATGACCAAATATTCAAATACTACGGAATAATAAAAAATGACATGAGATGATAAAGACTATTATAGGAAAAATGAGAATGAACAGAGTCATGCATATGGAATATCAAGATCCATGCCAATATACCAAGTCAAGTTTTATTTTTCCATCAACATCTACATGCACATTTGATAAACTAGCTAGGGTAGTATACACAACAAATAGTTTGAATGTGGCAGCATACATGACAAGAATAGGTGAATGTACATACCCTTTGGGACCTTTAACCCATTTGGCTGAGAAACTGCATCCCGAAGGACTCGAGAATCAGCCACGGAGCCTTCCAATCCAGGTAAAAGATATAAAAACCTCATTTTCGTGTCACACACTCCAAGTACGTTTGTTGATATCTGGCTTCTGAATTCTGTACCTAGCTTTGTCTTTCGGACCAACTTACAGGTCAATATAGGTTCCATCGAGGGTACCGAGATAACCCTGCATTTGTATGGATCAGGCATGTGGTTATTTGTATGATGGTTTTAACAAATATAAAATCCATTGTTCGATAAATTACCTAGAACCATTTCCACCTTTGGTTCACTGAATCATCGGGAACATGAGTAAAGATTCACCAGGAAGAGATTGTGAGATTTTAAAACAACTTTCAAGACAATATGGACATAATGATGGTCTGTTTGACTCGAACATATATAGTTGGTCCCAACAATACGTTACTTTTTATGATGAGTCAAAATAGATAAAAACACTGATACTTGCTCTTCCATACACACATACTTTGAATCAATCAAGTCCCCAAATTTCTGTAGCAAGTAACATAGTCGGGCAAAAGTGATACAATCCATCCTGAGGTTTTCTACGAAACTAGTATCACCTACTAAGTACAATCTACTCAATTTCCCTAATTGATCAGGTATTTCATTTACCATACTGTACGATGGCTGTTGTCTTACTACTCTTGATGTTTTTTGAAGTAAAAGACGTGCTAAGATAAAACACAAATTTTCTCCTACCTCTTACTTGTTCTACCAGCAAAAACAAAATTAATTTCTCTTTGTCAATGACCACATGGTAGTCGATACTTGTATATCTAAAACTTGGACGAATTTCTGCAAAGACATAACATGAACAAATATAACTTATAATATCAAATGTCTTAACAACCATTATACACAGCAAATCTGAAAACTCTACTTGCAACTTGATCAAATTGTAAAAAGTAAATTTATCAAATAGCATAAAAACCATCAGCATTTGATGTTAAAACAACAACATAAAATGTGTAATATCAATAATAATGCACATATCATCATATGGCATAACCCAACTGTACAACACATTAAACATTGTAGATTCATTTTTAATAACAGAAAATTGAATTAAAACACAGGAATATGTTCACATTACAGAAAATTCCAGAAAAGTTTTCTTGTTTCAACAATCACAAAATGTATCAATAATGTATGCTTTTAATGCTGCCTTAATTTGAACTTTCAGATTATTTGTGGTTAACTTTTTATTAACTAACATGTTCTGTAAATGCAACATCCATTGGTAAAAAAAAGGCAGGAACTGGCATCCTTTATTAAGCATAACAGACAAAAGAAATAAAAAATCTTCGTCTCATACAGTTTAAGGTGTTATTAGATGTTTATAATCTGGAGAGTGTGACACTATTTCTCTAATTCTTAATATATCATCGTTAACAGTATAATATAATGAAATCAACAGCAGACATGATCAAAATATAAGTGTTCTGCTACTATTGCCATCTCATCTACAAATTGATTCAAACATAATTTTTCAAATCGAGTAACCCTACTCAAACCCTGCGACAATATGCACTGTGAGATGGTTTCGAAATCAAGAAATTTATATTTCGAATCTTGCTATCACAAACTTAAAAAATTCATAATCTTCAAATTAATCTTGCATCGAATTCATAGGACAATTAAACAATCTAATATTTTTTTAAAAAATTCATGAACACAAGCTGAAGCGTATATATGGTTGTGGTGTGGAAAATACCTTAAATTGTCGTCTTCTTCAGCAGTCTGTCGGACTGACAGTCGCTGGACCCATAGTAACTAGGGTTCTGTAGAGGCCCGATTGAGAGGGCGTGGGAGGATGTGTTTATGAGTGACAGAGATGGAGACTAGAAGAAGAAGACATTGTGTTGGATCCCAATTTGATGCCCTAAATTTTTCGTTGTTCTCTTTTAGGTGTTCTAGCGCCGTCGCGCATTCCATAGGGTTTCGCCACCGTATTTGTTGCCCGCGAGAGAGAGACCAAATTGAATTCGAAATCAATTGAGAGAGAGATGGACTTGTCTTTTTCAATTCAAATTCGGCAAAAAATTGGAGGGATAAACAACTGTAGAACCAAGAAAGATATGTCATACGTATTTGGCCAAACAATTTATTCAAAAGGCTACAACGAAAAAAATGGTATTATGGGGTGGCTAATTACCTGGTAACCAAGATAACAAACGGGTCAATACTATATTTGTAAGCCCTACCAAACAACTAACATTCAAGATAAAAATGTGTAATATATCCTTTATACCACCTACTAAGCAGCACCTAAATATATAATTTTCTTTATATTTAATATATAAACTGATGTATTATGTTGTTGAACTTTTGTATTTTATATTACTGAATCATTGTTAATTAATTTGTTTTATTAAACATATGATATCTTTATTGATTTAATTTGTAAAGATTTAAACATGAATATCGAATTATAAAATTAATTATATATAAATAAAGATAAAACAAAATTAAACATGATTATAGTAAGAATATTCTAATAGAACATCCCATTGATCTAAGGTTAGAATTTTATAATTGAAAGTAATTTTAATGACAAATTATTTGTCACTAGGAGTGAGAATACCTAATTAAGTTAGACATACTCACGTGCAATATTTTTGTCATACTCATGCTCGATTCAATGGCATAATGTGTGGACATCTTTGAATCATTTCTATTTGAAAAAGAGACATAAATACAAATATAGAAAAGTTGTCAAGATTTGTGGAGAATGGAATTTATAAGGTAGATAATGTACAAACGTAAACATTTTCCACTCTCAAAAGTCTTTCCCAACCATTCCAAAAATAAAAATAAAAAATAAAAAGAAATATTTATCAAATGTTTTTTTTTTTTAAACTCTAATATCCGTAAAAGCTAGTCTAATAAAACCCCCTTAATACGTTAATGCACCCCACAATTGAAAATTTCAAAAGCGCCAATGGGGACAACCAAACAATTCATATAACGACCGAGTCTAACGAATCGATCAATACGCTAGAGACAACTCCATTTTGTAACAGGCTTAGTCTTGAATACATCAGTTACACCGTGCAATTCAAATTCATTTTTAAAAGTTATACAAAATACTACTGAAAAGTTACACAAATTATTACTGAAAAATTACACCATTAAACATACACTTTTCAGTAATAACATGTGTAACTTTTCAATAATAAATTTTACAACTTTTTTAAAAAAGAACTTTAATTGCACGATGTATCTGGTGCACAAGAGACTTACTCTTTATAATAAAGTGGATGATGTCATTTCTAATGTTTTATTTTAGACAAAAATATAATTAAAATCACACGAATTATATAACATGTGCCCCTTGCCAAAGTGATCATAATGAGTCAAGCTTAATTTATATTTTATATATCTTATGTCATGAGACAGTCTCACACAAGACTAAATTTTCATTTTATGTTAATTCCTTCTTAGGTATATAATATGCAAAATATTTAAAAAAAAATATTCAATCAACTAGTGTAATTCTATATTCGTGTAATTAATAAAAATTTAGGAATGAAATGTATATTAAAATATAAAAAGTGAGACATGGGGACGGGGGGAGGGAATGGTGGGAGATATGGGCTAGTGGATCACTGGATCCACATGAGTTTTGTGGTTAGATTTGTGGCTTTGTTTTGTATAATGTTTTTTGAAAAAGAATATTAAGGTCGTTCACTTGGAATATACGTTTTTTTGTTAAATGGTACTCCCTCCGTTCCAGAGGTGTTTTCACCTCTGGGATGACACAACTTTTAAGAAAAGTAGAGTATTGTGTAAAGTTATATTATTAAAATAATGAGATTAGTTGGATTGTGAGTATAAAGTTAAAGTAATAGTTTCCATTTATAGGGTGTGAAAATAATTGTGGAACAGACGAAAAAGGAAAGTGTGAAAACAATTATGGAACGGAGGGAGTAATATGTTTTAGTGAAATAATTAATACTATTAAAAATGCATAAAATATAAAAATTTGCTAAACCACCTTTCTTACTCGGAAGAATCCCATGCAACAAAATACCGAATTTATTTTACCAGCAATGCGTGGTTAAAAATAATCATTACAAAGACTTGTATGCCCATAATTTTTAGAGTGTTTACCTATTGGCTAAAAAAATCACTATATTTATAAATTTGTTCATAATATTTGTACGGAAACATATATATATTTTTTTGCACGAAAGTGTTTTTTTTTTTTTTTTTGTAAGGAGCCAATAAGTAATTTGTGTGAATTTGTTGAACCATTTTGTACTTTTTACTAAGTAAATTAACTCTAATACTTAATTATTTCGAAGACTACATGCTTGTTGATGTAAATTGGTTATATATATGAATGAATTTTAGAAAGAGCAGACTATGTCGTAACTTATAACTTAATTAATTTGATATAACCAATCAATCAAATTAAATAATTAATTTAATATAATGAATAATAAAATATAGAAATAACAATAATAATGATAATGATTAATTAAGGAAAGGGGTTTGGTGAGGAAAGGGAAAATAAGTGTGGGTTTGTGGTAGTTGAAAGTGGGAGAAGAGATTTGTTGTTGGTGGGGGTGGTTGAAGTGAAAGCAACTTCTCTACTCCCACACCTCTCTTCATGACGTACCCCTATTTTTGGCCACTTATTTATACCACATTATTATTATCATTATTTCTACCTTTTCATATCTTTTAATTATTGATAAAACTTAATTTGTTAGATTTTAATTATTGACAAAAAATTTATGTTGGACCGTTTCAAAATATTAGATCGACCAAATTAATAAGTGATAAAGTTATAATAATTCTGAAAAAGTAAAAAATGTCAAAAAAAGTTATAAAAATGAGTAGGTATTATGTGAGTAATACTCACCATAATAATTTCGTGAACGACATATTTTATTTCACGCAGTAATACTCATTTCGGTGTGTAGTGTTAATTCATATGCAGTGTAATGTTAGTTTATATACAGTGTGGTGTTAGTTCATATACAATATGATTTTAGTTCATTCACTATGACATACTACGTGTGGTGTTAATTCATATATAGTGTGGTGTTAGTTTATATACATTGCCGTGTTAGTTCATATACAGTATTTTATGTCATTTATCACTAAAATGATCAAATCTCAAAATACTAAGAATAAATTATTGTTCACCATAAAATTTACTGTGTGTATCATTCAAATAATACTTTGCCTATAAAAATATGTTTATTGACCGTGGGTATGTGAAAAAAGTAAAAGTTGTCAAAATGAGCAAGTGGTATTTGAAAATTAAAAAAGTGGCAAAGTTATAATAAAATGCGAAAGAAAATTAAAGTTATCCAAAAGAATTAAAAAGTTAATAGAGTTATAATAAAAGAGTAAGTGTCTTGTGTTGAAAAGTTAAACAGTTTATAAATGAAAAGTTAAACAGTTTATTATTGAAAAGTGTATCTTTCATAGTTTAACTTTTCAGTAATAAACTGTTTAACTTTTCAGTTATAAATTGTTTAACTTTTTAAAAATGGACTTGAGTTGCACCGTGTAACTGGTGCATATAAGACTAATCCATAATAAAATGTGAAAATTGTAAATTATAAAAAGAAAAAGAAAAAAAGAACATTTGTTGATAGTGAGTAACAAAATTAAAAGTTATCCAAAAGAATTAAAAAGTTAATAGAGTTATATCAAAATGTGAAAATTGTAAATTATAAAAAGATAAAGAAAAATAAAACATTTGTTGATAGTGAGTAACAAAATTAGAAGTTATCCAAAAGAATTAAAAAGTTAATAGAGTTATAATAAAATGTGAAAATTGTAAATTATAAAAAAAGAAAAAAAAAGAACATTTGTTGATAGTGAGTAACAAAATTATAATAAAATGTGAAAAAAGTAAAAATTATATAAAAAAAAACGATTGTGGGAAAAAATTTGACAAGAATATGTGTTGACAGTGGGATTCGAACCCACGCCCTTTCGGACCAGAACCTTAATCTGGCGCCTTAGACCAACTCGGCCATATCAACTTGATGACAAAAATCAACCGCCAAATATTCTTTACCAATACAATGCATAAGTTAATAGAGATGACACTCACTTTCGGATCTTTTACGATTAAAAATATAAATCTGAAATCACTGGGATATTCTTTTCAGAAATTTAGGGGGTGTATTTGTTTGAGATTTTGTAGGATTTTAAATGATTTTTTTTTATAAAAAAATATGTTGGTATTCAATCAGGATTTTAAAAGATTTAAAAACAATCCACTTGTATTCAATCTGGATTTTAAAAGACTTAAAAACAATTCACTGATATTCAATCATGATTTTAAAAGACTTTAAAAATAATCCATTGATATTAAAAAATATAAGAATTTTAAAGGATTGTTGGGTTTGATGGATTTTGATGGACTTTTTAGTGTATTTTATAAATATCAACAATCCCATAAAAACCCCTAGGATTTCGGTGGACTTTTTTAATTAGTGACTTTATTTATCCCCAAATTGATTTATATATGATTTTATTATTTTTAGGAACTAAAATATTTTTAACCTTATAATTTTATCCCTGCATTTATATTTAATTCTATGGTTACTTTTATTAGTCATGACTCATAATATTAACATCAACGATAAAGTAATTACAGTGACGAGGACTAATATAATATTATATATATATACATATATATTAGAATAAATAATTATTATAATTAATTCATTAAATATATATGTATATATATATATATATATATATATATATATATTGGTTCATTTAAAAAATTTAATATCAGCAAAACGATATTGTTCATCCTAACTTATACACAAGATAAATATTTATTTTTTAGGAACACTCACGTGAAACGTTTCACACCGTGAAACGATACCATATTTTTAAATGGGTCATATCCATACCCATATTTTTTTAAAGAGTCTCGCCAACGCAGCGCAACCATGGAACTAAAAAACCGAAATCCACGTTCTCACAGTAGTCGCATGAGTCGGTAACCAAAATATCAAAATAACCTACTATTATTCTACCTATTCTACAACTGCTGGAAAAAAAAAAAAAAAAAACTCAAACCAATAACCTCCCTGTTGCTGCGTATATATCCCATTTCATAACCAAAAATCAATTCTTGTAACTCCCCCATAATGAATACTCCTTTCTTTTCTTTCATAACTAATTTTTTTTGCAAATAGTAACACAAAAAATATATGTTACCCAATGTATAAATATATGTTACTATTCAAACTGTGTTACTAAATGAACATATACATGTTACTTTATTAATATATGTATGTTACTATATAAAAGACTTTGTGTTACTTTTTAAAAACAGTTAAAAATATGTTACAGGATTTAATATATATGCATAATTAAAATAACAATACATTGGAAAAATATTACAAAAATATGTGTTACTCAATGTATAAATATATGTTACTAAATGAAAATATTTATGTTACTATTCAAATTGTGTTACTAAATGAACATATATACATGTTAATATTAATATATGTTACTTTATTAACATATGTATGTTACTATATAAAAGACTTGGTGTTACAATTAGATTAAATGTTGTTTTCTTTACATATATTCATTTGTTTTTTTAGAAATAACATTTTTTCATACAATTTAATAATAAATGTGTGTTGCAACAAAAAATATTATTTTTTTCATAAATACTTATGAGAAAATAATATGTTTTCTTATAGTAACACACATATTGCTTTTGTGTTATATGAAAAATTATTTATTATATAAAAATAAATGAATATATATATATATAAAGAACAACATTTCATAAGATTGTAACACACATTTGCTAAGATTGTAACACACATTTGCTCTAATAGTACCATATATTTGCTCCCCCAATGTGTGTTACAATATGGGCAAATGTGTGTTACATGGGCAAATGTGTGTTACAATATGGGCAAATACGTGTTACAGTATGTGTTTTTTAATTTAATCACCATTCCTTTAAATCTAGGTATATTGATTTATATATTAATACACTCTTTTACTATTTTATATGTTTTATTATATAAAAATAATTATTTCTATACAAATAAATAAATATTTATGAAAAACCAATATGTTTTCTTATAGTAACACACATGATTTTTCTCTTATATTATGTTAAAACTATTTATTCTATCAAATTAATATATGCAAAATAACAACTTTTTATAAGATTGTAACACGCATTTGCTATAATAGTAACATATATTTGCTCCCCAGTGTTACTATTTGGGCAAACATGTGTTACAATTAGGCGTGGTCATTCGGTCTATTCGGTCGGTTCGGTCCAGTTTTGGACCGGACTGAATAGACCGATTTTTTTTTGGCTATGGACCGAATAGTGTCTTGGACCGAACCGGACCGAACCAAAATATTTCGTTTCGGTCCATTCGGTCCAAATGGTTTAAAAATAAAAAAAATTATGTTTTATCACAAATTAAAGATATACAATACAATTATATTTAGTTCAATACCAACAAATTAATTTTTGTTTCTTTGTTACAACTTACAATTAATCTAAGTTATTTAATTATGTGTAGTTGTGTACTGTAGTGTAGCGTATTAGTTAGGTTTTATATTTTTATTATATATATAATATAATTAATATATTAATATATATAATTAATATTAATATATATAATATAATTAATATATTAATTTTTTAATTAAAATTCGGTCCGTTCGGTTTTTTTGGTCCATTCGGTTTTGATTATCCAGGACCGGACCGAACCGAATGGACCGAAATTTTAAAATTTTGGACCGAAAACCGAACCGAATTTTTTTGAACCGAACCGAACGGACCGAATTTCATTGGTTCGGTTCGGTTTTTTGGTTTTTTCGGTTTCGTGAACACCCCTAGTTACAATAGGATAAAATGTATTTCTTATTTAAAATTAATTTCTTATTTATTTATTTTTATTATTTATAATATATTCTCTAATTAAATAACAATAAAAAATTTATGTATGAAAAAAATAAAAATTGTGAATTAATTAATAAATCTCCTCACAGCCTGTGATCCATGATGTTTGTGTGGACATGTTATAATTAAATAAAAAAAAAAAAACACATTCTTGGCTTGGCATGTGTTGCGCCATTAAAAATTATGCAATGGAAGTCTCGTCCGGGTTGCGCATACCCACGAGATTTTGGCATGGATATGGGTCATACCCATTTAACAATATGATATCGTTTTACACCGTGAAACATTTCATATAAGTTTTTGTGTTATTTTTTATATTAGTATTACTATAATACTAATATTATATATTGCATATATCATTAGGTAATATTTTTCTATTGACAGTATTTTTTTGCGGAATTTGAGTTTTGTTATTTTTTACTTTGGTTGCTTTGATTATTCAATTTCGATACATTTTAACATACACATCTATATACGTGTATATCATAAATAAATAAATAAATAAAAATATATTAAGTAGAAATTAATATATGATAATATAATTCTAATAAAATTACGCATTAATTAAGGTAGAATATTTTTTATTACAATGGTTTGAGTCAATTTTTTTGCCTTTATACTGTGCCAAAAGTCATGTAATAAAACAAAAAAACTCATGCTATCATTGGTAAAAGGAAAATATAATAAAAAAAAATGTAATTTTCATGCATGCAAAATTGCAAACACTACTCTTTAAATTTTGATTAGGAGTTCATGTACGTTCTAAGTGGGTGAGAGGGTTCGACTCATGATTCCAAACTACTAAATGATGCTATAACTAGAGTAAGAACGACATGACGATAATGCTTGGAGGACTAATGTAGCTATAGATATGTAGAGGAATGTTATTTAGTAGGAAATGATATTATGATTCTTTTTTTGTTCGTCTTTGAATTTTTTTTTTAAATTCAAAAGTATGAAAAAATCTTGAATTCATATCCTATAACACAAATACATGAAATTCTGCAAAGTCTACAAAATCCTGCAAAATCTTAAAAGTCATCAAAATCCTACAAAATCTTTAAAATCTGCAGAATTTTTTTCAGCTAAAAAAATCTTTTAAAATCATAATCCAATACACCCTCTTAGTGCGTTTAAAGAGTTGGGGAAATCAGATGTTATATATCTTATGTTTATTTATAAAAAAAAAAGTTAATATACCGAAAAAGTGACGAGATAAATGGATGATGAACAAACTAAGAAACAAGTATATTAGTCAGACACTCCTTATCACCAATATTTCATATGTGATGCATCATAACCAAATTATAAATATTACGAAGTAGCTATATTCATTCGTCATTTCTCATTTTATCATTAGATGGTAAACTTAGAAGGATAATATCATTAGGCGGTTGTATTTGTAACTATTGAAGGACAACCTTGGAAGTTGCAATTCAAGAATGATGTTTTTTTCCATAAGGATACAGTTGAGTATCGGAAAATGTCCTCCTCGAAAATGTTTCAATTTTGTATATTATTCGTCCCATTTAAAGTTTGAATTAGAAATATATATCAATGAGGAGAGCATGAGCAAATATCTAAATACTTATATCTGCCTCGCGCCTTTACCCTGCCACGCCATCCTGTTCCATGCCTCGTTGTGGAACAGAATATTGTGCTTCATGTCTATCCTGCCCGAGGCAGATCTATCTCGCTCTCCTTCATGCTGTACATACTAAAATATAATATTATATATATAATTTAGATAAATAAAAAATTATATTAAAATAAAAATGATGCACCATATTTATCAAATCATACTCAACAAAATAATTTTAGATTAGAGTTACAATAAATAAATAATATAATTTTAAATTTAGTAATATATTATAAAATATTATGTATTAGATATATTTTATAAATTATATATTCAATGTATTTTATATATTATAAAATATTGTATTTTTTTTAATATTTACTATGTGGTAGGACGGGGCGGAGCAGTAAAAATGCAAACACATGTCATGTCTGCCCTGCCCCTTGCGCAGAGCGGGATGGGGCTATCCCATTTTCAGGACGGGTCTCACCCAAATAGAGCAAGACAGACGGCTATTGGACGGATCATTTTTTCATCACTAGTTTGGGTGAATAAGTTGAATTTTAAAAAATGTTGTAATAAATATAAAATGAAGAAAAAAGCTAAAGGGGTTTGTCTCACATTGAAACATTGTAATTGAGAAAGTGAGTATATAAGAAGGAACTCACATATAGTTTGTAAGAAAATTATGGAAAAATGCTCCTCCACAAGTGTAGGAAGGGTGCAAATCAAGATCGAATTTGGCCTACAAAACTCCAACTTGTGTACGAGTTGGACTGCAGTCTGCAGCTTCATCCAGCACATACTTTGGTATTTTTTAGGCAACTTCTCAGTTCGCCTCGAGCAAGATATTGCAGCACATACTTTGGTGATTTTTAGGCAACTTTTTTATTTGCCTCGAGCAAGATATTATGTTATATTGTTGCTCTTAATAGTTGTATTCTCAGAAACAAGTATCCTACGATTCATTAGCACCTACCTGAGGGACATAAATTATTTTAAGGAAATTGTATTTAACATACGCCTCAATTTTTTGGTATTATTATTTACTTACTTATTTCAGTCATCTGGTGCTACCTACCTATAGTCTTATAAGATATTTTATTCTTCGAGATGGCTGATACCAATGTAAATGTTTCCAGTCTTGCCAACAACTGTAGCTTTCTCAACCATACTTGTTGTTCTACCACTTCAACGCAAGCAACATTCATTGCTCATCAAGTCACCTTACTAGTTAGCCATTATAATAAACCAGAGAAATTCAAGGGGCTAAATTTCAAAATGTGAAACACAAAAATATTTTTTATTTAACAATATTAAGGTTCGCAAAATTCTAGAAGGAAGATTCTTCAAAATTGCCCAAAAAATCTGACATACAATCGGTTAATGCACTCGATACATGAAAACATTCTGACTTTCTATGCAAGTATTATATTTTGAATAATTTTTTGGATGCACTCTATAATGTATATCTTGGAGTATGAACCACAAAAAAATTATAGGAGATTCTAGACAAGAAATGCAAGACAGACAACGTAGGTGCCTAAAATTTCTCGTGAGTAAGTTTTTTTATTTAAAAAAAAAATAGAGATACCAAACTTAATATTAGTCAAGTGCATGAATTACATGTTCATATTCACGATATTTATGTCGAGGGGATGGTGATTAGCGAAACGTTTCAAGTGTTTTATCAAAAAATTGTCCCTCAATTTGAGGGATTTCAAGAATTACTTTACCTACAAATAGAAACTGATCACTGTGGAGGAGTTTGTTGTACGTCATCACATTGAAGAAGACAATAAGAAATCTAGCAAAAGGTATGGTACCAT
>JAPKLY010000244.1:570827-594813 GCA_026898435.1 Prunella vulgaris | reverse complement strand
CAAGAATAGAGCTCGAGGACTAACCATAAGAACAAAGACAAGGGAAAACAAATGATCCTTCAGCCAAGAACTTGGCCCAAGGAAGGAGTTCAAGAAGAATTTTTTTGGAATTATTATAATTGTGAAAAACCAAATCACAGGACGACTTAGTGTAGAAAGCTAAAAAAAGAATCAAGCCAACATGGTAAACCAATATGAGAGATTAGAAGTAAACATGGTGGGTTTAAAACCACATGGTAGTGGCTTGATATGGGTGCATACATTATATTTGTATGCACTGAAAGTCTAAAAGAATTTGATGTCCGGTTCTTTAATGAACAAACAATATTTTAAAATTGTAACAGGGATAATGTTGGTGATAATTGTTAATTTAAACAATTATGTGACTGTTTGTGTATTGATCGAGTTTACCACCAAACAATAAATAAAAGTAATCTAATTGGCCTATATTGTTAATAGAAAAATAGAGAAAGTTGAAGTAAATTGGAATGGGTCTTTTTGTATTTTAGAAGTTTGAATCCATTTAATGGGGTACAAATATTCTACTTATAGGTTTACAAATGGTGAGGTGACAAGATTTAAGTCTAAGTGGCTTAATTAAGTGACAAGTGTCTTTACACTTGTCCCTTATGCCCTTTAATAAGTGTAATTACATTGATTTTACATAATTAACCCTGATATGGGCCTTGCTCGCGTATGGACGCCTCCCGGGAGTGATGCGAGCAACCTTGACTTGTCCCCATTCAGTATTCTTTCATATGTAAGAAGGAGCGAGCAACCTGTGTAGAGTGGCGCGAACAACTCTACTTGCGATGACATCCTGGGTTGTTTGCGCCTTATCATGGCTTCTCTTGTGGGCTTTGCTCACTCCTTGGTTGATTGTTCATCAAGTATGACTTGCTCGCTCCTTAATCCCCCTTACTTGCCCTTCAAGGTAACCGTGTTGTTTGCATACAATCTTAAGCAATGTTGGCGAGCAACCCTGACTTCCATCATGACACGAAAAACTTTACTACTTAGGAGAACAAGTGGTCATCTTCACCCATGATTGGGCGCAAGCAGCCTGATGTTCGCGCCAATGCTTCTAGGGTATTGTATAGCCTTCAGATGCGCAATTGAGGGTTTCGCAACAAATAGCTCGAACTTGGCGAGCAACCATAACTCAGGCGAGCAACTATGACTTGGATGAGTAGCTGGTTTGACTTCTTAACTCACTAACTAGTTTGGATTAATCTTAATGTTACTCGCGCTAATTCTTCTTTGCCCAATAATCATCTTCAATTTGTCTATCAATAAATAGATAAGGTTATTTTATTCAAAATTGGAGTGAATGTTATTAAGGGTAATGAATGTGATGGACTTTTTAAGCTCAATATAATGACAATAAGAAAAATATGAATAAAAATATGTCATCTTCTTCTTACTTGTTGAGTCGTGTATTGAGTGCAAGGTCGTTTAAGACATGTCAATTTTAATTCATTAAGAAAATTAATGAATATGAATAAGATACCATTACTTCAAATTGGTATAAATCATAAGTGTGAGATTTGTGTGGAAACAAAAATAACTTGGTCAGGTTTTCAAACTATTGAGAGAAATAATGATCCACTTGATTTAGTTCATACGGATGCGTGTGATTTAAAAAGTGTACAAACATGTGAAAATAAATATTTCACCACTTTTAAAGATGATAGCATATAATATTATTTTGTGTATCTTTTAAGAAGTAAAGATGGAACTTTTGATAAGTTTGTGCTTTATAAAAATAAAGTTAAAAATCAACTTAAAAGATTATAGTATTGAGAAGTGACAGAGGATGTGAATATAAGTTTTCATCTGCCGAATTTTGTGCACAACATGAAATTAAGGATTAAATACTGCACCTTATTAATCTCAACAAGATAGTGTTGCAGAATGCAAAAACATAACATTAAAAGAAATCATGAATGCAATGTTGCTAGATTCTAGACTTTCTCAGAATATGTGGGGTGAAGCAGTGTTGACTATAAATTATCTTTTAAACAAGATACTCCATAATTTTTTTATAAAAGTTCATATAAAAGATGACATCGTCGAGTACCATCTTACAAATATTTAAAAGTTTGATAGTGTCTTGTAAAGATGGTAAAACTATAATGCCTACCGATTTCTTGTGTATGAATCTCAATTTGCTTCATTCTTAAAGATATATTTCTATACATGACATAGACTAAAGTTTGCAACGAAGCTAGTGCTTCTAATGAGCATGCAAACCTTTGCCATGCAAACCCTACAATCGATGAAATTATAAAGGATATAGAGATTGAACCAAGATGGAGTAAAAGAGCATGAGTAGAAAAATCTTTTGGTGTATGGATTTTCAAACTTATATGCTCGAGAGTGAACCTAAAATCTTCACGGAAGCAAAAAAATTTTCTGAAGGTCCTCTGTGGAAAGAGGCAATCTAAAGTAAAATTGTCTCTATTTTGCAAAATCACACGTGAAAAATAGTGGATCTTCTTCTGGAAAGTAAACCATTAGGTTCTAGATGAGTTTTTAAAAGGAAATGAAAGCAGACAGGACCATTGACAAGTATAAGGCGAGACTTGTGATAAAGAGTTATAGACAGAAAGAGGGTCTTGACTACTTTGGTGTGCATTCTCCCATGACGAGGATTATATCAATAAGATTAATTATAGCTATCGCCGCTTTGAGAAATCTTGATATACAATAAATGATCGTAAAAATGGCCTTTTCAAATGGTGATTTAGTTGAGGAGATTTACATGGAACAACCTGAAGCATTTTCTGTCCCTAGATAAGAGAACTAGGCATATAAATTAGTGAAGTAACTATATAACTTGAAACAAGCACCAAAGAAAAGGCCATAAAAGTTTGGTAATACCATGATGGAACATGTCTTTCATATTAATGAATGTGACAAATGTGTTTATATAAAAGATGCTGAAGATGGTTACATGATCATGTATTTTTATATAGATGACATATTTATCATTAGAAGTAATGAGTGAGTGACCCGAGTTTGATTCCCTTTGGGAACGAATAGGAGGGAGATATAAGGTTGGTTTGAAGATATGAGTGTATGGAGATTTGATGTACTAACTTCTAACTACTAACCACTAACATTTACCGATAAAAAAGAAGAAGTAATGAGAAAATAATGAAGTCCACTAAGATCATATTGAATTAAAAATTTGAAATGAAAGACCTGGGACTTGCTGATGTTATACTTGGAATTAAAATTTATAAAATATCCGATGGAGTTGTATTGAGTCAAGCTCACTATATGGATAAGATTTTAGAGAAGTTTAGCAATAACGATAAAACTTTGCTAGACCCTGTAAATCCTAGTCAATACGTAGCTAAGAATAGGTAAAATTGTGAGTCAAGTGGAGTATTCAAGAAAGATAGACAGTCTAATGTAATTAGTCAGTTGTACAATACTGGACTTTGCTTATGCATGAACAAGTAGAGTAGACATACTAGTAATGATCACTGGAAAGTTATTGTAAGAGTACTTAAATACTTGAGGCATACACGAGAATATTAGTCGCATTAAACGAGATATCCTGATGTAATTGAAGGTTAGAGTGATGTTAGTTGAATATCGGATATAAATCACTCCAAGTGCACTAATGAATACGTATTCACTCTCTGGGGATCAACTATATCTTCGAAGTCTTCAAAACAAATGGTGATAGCAAGATTCACCATGAAGTCTGAGTTTATAGCTCCAGATATGCGTGGTGAAGAATCTGAATGACTTAGAAACTTTTTAGAAGATATTCCAAAACAGACAAACTTGTACCACCAATATGCATACATTGTGATATTCAATTTGCACTTGGTAGAGCATAAAGTAATTTGTATAATAGTAAGGCTAGACATATTCATTGTATACATAATACCATTAAACAACTACTCTTAACTGAGGCTATCACAGTAGACTATGTGAGGTCTAAATATAACATAGCGGATTCGTTAACCAAAGGGTTAAATCGAGGGTAAATTTTATTGTTATCTAGAGAAATTGGTGTAAAAGTCTTTAAAAAAAAGAGTTGAGACGAAGGAAAATCTTACCTAAATGACGGGAGATCCCAAGAATTAGGTTCAAAAGGACAATTTAGTTGTCTACTCTAAATTACTATTTTTTGGGGAATAAATTAATCATACCCTAGATACTCATTGCCTAAAGATTTTAGATGATGAGTTGTGAGGAATAGCAAATGGCTATTAATAAATTTAGAAGATATTGTAAAATACTCTTAAAAGAATCATCTATGTGAGAGAGAATTAGGGCCACTTCGAAGGGAGTATTATAAAGCTATAACTAAAAACTCTTACAAAACCAGGTGAATGGTCATGGTTAAAATGAACATAGTCATAAAAATTGAGAATTGTTAGGAAGAACTTGAGTAAAGTGCAACATTATTTACACATATGGTTGTTAGTTCAAAGATATTGCGTCTACTATTCAACTAGTAAAGTGTAATTCATAAGGGAAGATTCAAAGGGTGACACCTACCTATCCTTTGCAAGTTTCTTGGATTGATTTTTATCACCAAAAACCTTTTGGTTTTTTGTATTTATTTCTATTCATGTGGGGGATTGTTGATAAATGTGCTCTTCGAAGAGAGCTTCAATTCAGTATATTATTCACCCAATTCTGAATTTAAGTGAATGAGAAATTGAATTTTAATGTTATTTGTAACAAATGAATAATGAAGGGAAAAGTTAAAGATTTTATCCCCCATTAAAAAACTATGGTTGAGGAAGTGAGTATATAAGAAGAAACTCACATATAGAAAATCAAGGGGAGAGTGCAAATCATAACTAAATTTGGCCTATGAAACCCTAACTTGTGTGCGAGTATCTCTATGTACATGAATATCGCAATAATTTGGTGGCGAATTGATAAGCTAACTTTTGCCTCAATTTATTTTCTGTTTGTAGAGATTTCGAGGTGCAGGCTACAGACTTGCAAGTCTACAACCGATAGTAAAGTTGTAGTTGTAAACTTGAAACTTATAGCTGCAACTCTATAGTAAGAATGAACCCTAGAGAAGGTAGACTTCAAAGTCTACATCTACGATTACACCACATTTTGAATTTTAAAATCCCGAGTTAATGAATATTACTTAGGCATTCTTCTGTTACAGTTAGAGACTATTTGTGGCTCATTATGATCTCGCTCCAACAGTCATTTTTAGTGCTATTAGTAGGATTTCAGGTGTGTTTCAACATACGAAGATACATACATACGAAACACTTTACATAAAAATAATATAGATACTTTTCTGGCAACTGTCATATTCTTAAATTTTATTTTATTCTTCATTTTTGTTCATACTCTAGTGATTTTTTAGGAAGACAAAAACTTATATACAAATTTCTACCATACAAATATCCATTTTTGAAAAATTCGTGGGTCTAAACCGGGTCGGGTCGAATTTGGATATTTTTTTCCAAAATTCACGCAACTTGTATTTTCAGTTTTTTCGCCCCCAGGTATGTTACAATTTGAGAAAACATATGTTACTTTAAGGTAAAATGTATGTTACAATTACACTAAACACAATTTTTTACACATATTCATTTGTTTTTTTGTAGAAATAAACATTTTTCATACAATGTGTGTTCATTGTATGTGTAACACATATTTTTTCTTAACAAAAATACATTTTATCCTATAGTAACACATATTTGCTCATATAATAACACAAATTGAGGAGCATATATGTGCTACAATTAGAGTAAATGTGTGTTACTGCAAATGTGTGTTACAATTAGAGTAAAATATGTGTTACTGCAAATGTGTGTTACAATAAAAGTAAACATGTGTTACTGCAAATGTTTGCTACAATTAGAGTAAATGTGTGTTACTGCAAATGCGTGTTACAATTAGAATAAATGTGTGTTACTGTAAGATCAAATGTGTGTTACTCTATATAGAAAACATTTATTTGTCCTTAGAAAAATATATATTGTACTTTAAATAACATGTGTAAGGTATTAAAGGATGTATTAGTACATGAACAGCATACTATCAACAAAGAAAATAAAAAATAAACTAAGTAACACATATTTATTCTTGCAAATGTACATATTTTCCTTATAGTTATTTGAAAAGTACAAAAAATTAATTTTTTAAGAATTAGTAACACAGATTTTACCTAATAGTAACACACATTTGCCCAAATTGTAACATACCTGGGAGCTGAAAAATCTAGAATTACAAGTTGCGCGAATTTTGGAAAAAAATGTCCAAATCCAACCCGACCCGGTTTAGACCAGCGAATATTTCGAAAATGGATATTTCTACGGTAGAAATTTCTATACAAGTGTTGCTCTTTTAGGAAACTTCTCAATTCATCTTGAGCAAGCTATTATGTTATATCATTGTTCTTAAATCATTGTATCCTGGAAAATAAATGTGATACATTTCACTAGCACCTAGAGTTAGAGATATAAATTATTTTAAAGAAATTGTATTTAACACGGGCCTCAATTTTCTAGTATTATTATTTACTTATTACTTAAGTTATTTGGTGCTACCCATTTACATCGAGTTGGTAGGATTTGTTTTAGTGTGTGGATAGATTCCTCGATAAATTGATTCAAACTCAGGGTGAGACATTTTTTTCCTAAAATATTGTGAATATTTATCTTGAAGATTGAAACTTGTTGACTCTCTCATAAGTGTATGTCACTCGGACACAACTCTCGATTAGTACCCTACCCAAGTGAGGGGTTAAAGGTATGGTAGGGGAATTTCAAGATCTTCTCTCGATTTTCTTCTTTACCAAGTTTCTTGAACGCCACATCCACTTAAAAAACCTCTAACAAAATATTTCCAAAGGTTCAATATATATGTGACAATCCTTTCAAAATATTTGACATGCATCCATTCTCAATAGATTCACACATGAACCAACTAGATGTCAAGAACTAGATCATTATGTTATCCATCACGCACACCCAGGCCAGCAGTCATTGCATCTGCCACCATAAACGTAAAAATAGTATTGCATGTCTCAATAAATATCAAATATACAACACCACTATTTGATCATTGAAGAGTGTCAAGTATGGAGATATATCGATGTCATTAGTGGTTTCTCATTTGTGGGGTCATTATAGATCATGATCGATAGTTTATTCAACTTTCAAGATAAAATTTGATCATTAGTCTTAACTAAGTATGTATAAACACTTCCCTCTTATTTCATTTCTCCTAGTATAGTAAAAAACAGAACACAAAGATATAATATTAGAAAGTTTTAGAATTTTACAATTGTGAACTAACAAAAACATAAAACATAAAATATGATGGATTTTATTGAATCCTCTTTAGATAGTACACCCACTCCAAGTCATGAACCCTAGATCAGGCTCCTTATCGATACAAAAGTGCATGTACTTGAAATCTTCACTCTTGTAGAAGATGAGTCGAGTCAATAAAATGAATATGTCTAAATTATGTATCGTTGAAGATGACGTAATGACGTAATGTTCCAAAAGTAAAAAGATTCTTATCCATTAGGTGTAGCATCAAACATTAAATAGCTGCGATGACTTGAAATTAGCGTGATGACAAATAACACTTCTAGAATGAGAATGCAGTGGGATATATATTATGTAGAGAAATTTTGACATGTAATGCACCGCAATGCATGTCCTATTTATAGATCCAGTGCAGACCTATGTGGGAAAAGCTATTTGATTTCAGACGGTAATTGTAAAATGACAAATTTGGACATTTCATGTTTAGGCTCGTTACAATCATCACCAACTATGGCTGTCAATTTCAAGAGAAATTATTTATTCCTAATTTCCTTAAGTCAAGAGTTAATGAGTCATCAGCCACACGCCCAATAAATTTGGACACTAAAAGTGTATTTTGTTTAATGGATAAATTAATCTATTTCATCATAAACATGTATGTTTTGAAGGAATATATTAGTTTATCCATAAAACAAAACATACCCTTAGAATTTTATGGCTGAGTTTAGTTTTTGAGTCAAGCCTTGATATTTTGGCTCTAAAAAAAGTTAAGGAACCTCCTTAAGATCAAGGCTCAAGTCCGTGACTCGGTATAGAGTTTAATTGTCAAGGCCCATGATGCAAGGGCTCGACTTAAGTATGTCACATTTTTACAATCCACACATCTTTATAATATTGTGTTTATTTTAAGTAAGTAAGATGATGTGTTAATAGTATAATGAACATTGATTATTATTAATTTTAGTAAAGCTGAACAAATGAAGAAATACTATATGAGAATGACTTGACTAATTTAATGTTTTTCTTAAAATTCGCTCATAATTGTTAATTGATAATTTTTGGTTAACTAGTCCCTGAGTGATTCTCCTGTGCATAAGGGTACATAGTATGCACCCTTAATTTGTTACTACTTCCAATTCAATTTTAATTTTGCCAAAAACTTCGTAAATATATATATATATATATATATACATACGTCCCATAACATATATATGGGGTCGGGTTTGTCAAAATTTGACTCTTCCATACATTAGGCGTGCATCTTTATTCTTTTAGATTTTGAAATGTTTTATATATTTATATTTAAATAATGATTACTACTAAATTGTTGAAAACAAATCTACAAACGCAGTAATAGAAACTAAAAGGTTTAAGGTGAGAATTGTCTTATATTTTTTCATCCCTTAACTTCGTGTTACACGAAAAATTATTTTTTTATTTTTTTGGATCAATAAATAAACAAAGATTTTGAAACAAAATACTATATATTATGAAAGTGTTTTATTTAGATGTAAAAATTATAATACCTAAAGAACAACTTATAATACCCAATGAATAATTTATAATACTCAATGAACAATTTATAAATGAATAATTGATAAATGAATAAACCCAAAGAATAATTTATAATACCTAAAGAACAAATTATAATACTCAAAGAACAATATATAATACTCAAATAAAAATTTACAATATCCAAAGAATAGTTTATAAATGAAAATTTAACAAAAAAATTGAGTAATTAATCAAAGAACAATTTACAATATCCAAGAACATCTTATAATACTCAAAGAACAATTTATAATACCCATAGAATAATTGCTTAATTTTCCCATTAATTATTTGGATCTTCTTTTTAGTTTAATTATTTACTTTTTCTTGGGGTATTGTAACTTGTTCTTGGGGTATTTACTTATTTTTGTTCTTGGTGTATTGTGATTTGTTCTTCGGGTATTGAGAATTATTCTTGGGGCATTGTGAGTTAGTCTTGAGGTACTATTATAAATTATTATTGGGGTATTTACTTATATTTGTTCTTGGGGTATTGTGATTTATTCTTCGGGTATTGTTATTTGTTCTTTGGGTATTGAGAATTGTTCTTGGGGTATTGTAATTTGATCTTGGGGTATTTACTTACACTTATTCTTGGGGTATTGTGACTTGTTTTTAGAGTATTGTAAATTTTTTTGGGGTATTGTATGTTGTTATTGGGGTATTTTTGTATAGAATTGTTCTTGGGGTATTGTGAATTATTCTTGAAGTATCATAATTTGTTCTTGGGGTATCCGTCCATAATCTATATATATTAATTTTACTACTAATTAAATTAATTACACATAATCTCTAATTAAAATTGTTGCCAATGCCAAACATATATTAATGGCCAATCATTTTTCAATACCTCATCATTTATTTACCTTCGAATGCTGCTCCAATCATTTGAATTCCAACAGGCAGGCCAAGAGACCCTCCTTCAACAACTCCACATGGTAAAACCAGTGTAGGGAGACCAGCCAAGTTCACATTAACCTGTATAATTCCAATAAATCAAGAAAGGAGAAGTGACGAGCTCAAAGATATTATAAAATTCAAATTTAAATTAATTCCACAATATCAATTAATGAAATGAACATGCAGTAAACACATGCTTTGAAACACATGTAATTTATACATTATTGTGAAGATACACTCAATAAACACATGCTATCAATATCCCAAGAACAATTATTAATACCCTAAGAATAATTTAGTTATACCCCAAGAACAACTCCTTAATACCCAAAGAACAAATGTTAGCAATACCCCAAAAACAACTTAATATACCCAAAAACACACAGTGCGGTGGGTAGTGTGTGTTTCTGGAAAAAACAAATTAAATAAGATTCGATTTATTTTTTAATTGGGCCCAAATACAAAGGGCCGAAAATTAAGTCAAAAAACAAGGGTGCATAGTATGCACCCTTGTGCATACAAGAATTTGTGCTAGTCCCTTAATAAAAATTGGTTGATTAACCATTGATGAAAAACTCATCTATGTCATCTTTTGTTTTGAAAATTTTAATTTTCTGATTTTTTTTTTGGAGCAAGTTTTTTCGTGCATTATTGGCCAAGTCGATGGACACATAATCTTGGTAAAGTTCAACTAATTTTTTTTGTTATATTTTATACTTACTAATTGAGAATTTACCACACTACTTTTCCATTCTCTTTTTCAAAATACTACGTTTCTATTCATTTGAGTTATAAATAGATGAATATTTGTTGCATTTTAAATTTTGACCATTCATCTCTTAAGGATGAATTTTAATGATATTTTAATTAGATATTAATGCCAACTAATATCATTAAAATAAATTAGATATATTAATTTAGAGATTATTTATTTTTTCTTAATTATAAATTGTGTAGATATAAATTTATTTCCTTAATTATAAAATAAACATTTCAATTCATTTGAGTTATATATGGAATAGTTGTTGATTTTAAATTTTGACCATTCATCTATTAAGAATGAACCTTGACGATACTGTAATTAGATATTGACATCAATTAATGCCAATTAAAATAAATTTAATATATTAATTTAATGATAATTTATATTTTTCTTAATTATAAAATGGTATAGTTATAAATATAAGCCAGAATAGTAATCCCTCCAACATTCAAGAAGGAGTAGGTATTGAAGTGGTTTATATCGTGAACCACTATTCATTTCGGGACCAACAAGTGCTCTGATACTACTTGTTGGTCCCAAAACGAGTAAAATCAGTGTATGGGGGATACACTTATATCATATTTTTCAAAATTCTCAGAAAATTCTTTTTCAAAACTCACTCAGGAAGATCCTGAGGGTGCTCACTGAACTGACAGTCTCAGGGACAAGTCTGTCAGGAACCAAATAAGCTGAGTCTCAAGAAACGTGCTCTCGAAAGCTCAGTAGAGATAACCCACCTACTGACCGCTCAGAAAGCTAATCAGTTGGATAGCTATCTCAGTAAGCTAGAGTTACGTGCGGAAGTGAGCCATTAAGTTTCTACTCGTTTTATGTCCTGAAAACTGTTTTTCCGTTTTGCTTAAAAATAGTTGTTAAGGCTGGTGCACTGATTAATAATCAAGAGAATTGGTTTCTCCTGAATTTCTAAAAGTTATGACAAATGATCAGTTTAAGAATGATGACAGTTTATGATCCTGAACAGAAATGTAAATCAGCACTCAGTGGCGTTTTTAACGTGGTTCGGAGATAACCAACTCCTACGTCCACGACCTGATTTAACAGGAAGCAATCCTCTTCCATTGGGGATTGGTGCTTGTTTTTAACGTGCCAAGGTGTACGAATAGCCTCCTTCTTCTCTAAGGAACTCGATCCTTGATCATTTTACAAGTCTCAGTCCTTCCCACCAACCTTCTCACAAACTGAGGGGTTTAGCTTCTGGTTTCCAACTAATGGTGATAGTCCTTGAAATCTAAACAATGCTAAGGATAAGGACTATCGATCTAAGCAAATACAGAATTTAGAATCCTACTACAACACTAGGAAAATTTAATTGCAAAGTGTTGTTTGTGATTTGCTTTGAGCACTTGGATTCTGAAGATTTTCAATCGCTTGGAAATTTCCCGTTAACCTTGAATGGGTGCAAGACATTTTGTATTTATAGGGAGATTCAAAAAGATTCGTTGGAGGAGATCTTTTCAACTCTTCCTATATTAGGTAGGTGCATACTGACATGTACTTGGTTGACCTTTCCCAATGCTTAAAAGGGAAACTCTCTGATCTGGCACTTGCAGTGTCAGAGAACATTAAATGCGGCACAGACTCCGTACATACATGTCGCCTCCTCACTGACAGTTTTTTCAAACGACTAGTTTTAATGCGACTTCATGCTTCCTCGTACATTTAAAACTCTGAATCTCTCGTTCTTTACTCGGAACAAATGTTTGTCTCATTTGGAGCTGCTGACATTCCTTTTGTTCTCTGAAGTTAACATATATGCTAACTCTCCATTGCGTTTGTAACCTTTTCTATCAGGACTTACAAGTATCAGTTAGAGTGATACTCAACCCAATTACTCAAGTTACATTCGCCCTCACTGAGTGAGTCCTGACCAGAGCATGCTTAGTGTACTCAGTAGGAACATCATTAGTGGAAATCTTCAGGATGACTTCTCTTCAGCGTAAGGACGATCTTCAGGTTCTTCAGGATCAGCTTCAGGTCAGTTGTCTTCAGGACGAACTTAGACCTTCAGGATTGGATGCCTTTCAGACTTCAGACCTTTGGGACGTCTCCATCAATCTTCAGTCTTCAGTGCGCTCCCCCTAAACTGAATACCTGTAAATAGAAAATCAATTATATCTTGACTATCCTGAATTCTATCATCCCGACCAACTATACTTAGGCCAAATCATCAAGGGATTTTGGGATTTGAATCAAAACGCTCAGATTATATTCAATAGAGTTATATATAGATGGATATTTATTACATTTTAAAATTTGACCACTCATCTCTTAAAAATAAGTTTTAATGATATTTTAATTAGATATTAATGCCAACTAATATCAATTAAATTAAATTAGATATATTAATTTAAAGATTATTTATTTTTTCTTAATTATAAAATTGTGTAGATATAAATTTATTTCCTTAATTATAAAATAAACATTTCAATTCATTTGAGTTATATATGGAACTGTTTTTTATTTTAAATTTTGACCAGTCATCTATTAAGAATGAACCTTGATGATATTTTAATTAGATATTGACACCAATTAATGCCAATTAAAATAAATTTGATATATTAATTTAATGATAATTTGTATTTTTTTTAATTATAAAATGGTATAGTTAAAAATATAAGCCAGAAGAGTAGGCATCCCTCCAACATTCAAGAAGGAACAGGTATTGTATGAAAGTAATTTATATCGTGAACCACTTTTTAAAAAACCTTGTACTCACACATGTATTATTGCCTCTAATTTTTCTCAAATCAATTTTATCTTGTTGTTTTACTGATACATTTTTTTAAATATGTGATTTCAATCAGCATCAGCATAATTATTTTCAATGAATATTTTGGAATATATATTTACATAATTTTAGATTTTTTTTTTTGCTGAATATCATTTTTGTCTCTTCTGCAAGAAAGAATATTTTCTTTGAGTTCACAAGGTATTATTGTAAATGTTACTAATTTATACTCCCTTCGTCCACCAAACTATTTCCCATTTGTGAATTGTACAAAATTTAATTAAAATTAATATTGTATTAAAATGATAGATAAAGTAAGAAAAAAATGGATGTATAGTGGAGTGGGGCTCAAACTTTTATTTATGAGTGTCAGTTGTTTCAGAATAAGGACAAATTTTTTTTTTTTGTGGACAAACAAAAAAGAAAAGTGAAAAATTATTTGGTGGATAGAGTGAGTATTTGTTAAATTTTGAGATTTGTTATTTAATATATCTCTATGTATTTTTAAATTTCCTTATTCATTCGATTAATTTTTTTGTAATTTTACTCTTTTTATTTCTTCATTATATTCAACATGAGTGATCAGACTGTTGCAGTGATCCCTTGATGTTGAAGGACCTTCTCATCAAACTTAATACAATCCTGTTAAATTTGAATATGATAAATTAGTATTTAAGAATACCCAATATTTTTGTTAAATTTCACAATGTTAAAGCCTTTAATATAAATACAACTGAAATTTAAGTTTTAAAAAATGATACTCCATCTATCCCAAATATTTATTTTCACTTTTCATTTTTATTCATCCCTCAAATTTATTTTAATTCTCTTTTTAAATAATATTATTTTATTATCATACTCACAAAAAAATTATTTTATTCATTAATGAATTTCATAATTATTATAGAATATTCTTATTTTATTTAATTTTTTTAAAAAAAATTCGTATCTTTCCATCCGGGAATAAATATTGGATATGGAGTGAGTAAATAAATTGAAGACTAACTCATGAACAGAGATTCTCTACTTGTTGGTATACAATACAATACATGACTGGGCTAACATTTTCCTTTTTAGAGTAAAATATTATGTTACTGACTTTCATTCATATGCCATTCAAACAATATATATTTTAAAAAACAAATATCAAGAAAATAATATAAATTTCCTGTTTTAAATAAAAAAAAAAAAAAGCAGAAATGTACACTAGAGAATGGCCTCACCTAACATTCAAAGAGGGTTTATAGGTAGGTAAAGGCCGTAAGGCAGGTAAACCATATGCACACATTACTTACATCTTATATGTAATGCCCCACAAATTTCATGGGTTTAAATTACATATATACCCATCTATCCTTTCCATCTCTCCCCCCATAAAAAATAATTAAAAATTAAATAGTAAAATAAATAAGAGAGAATTATTCAAACCTACCAAACTCAAATACAATTCACCATCTTGCTTGGGTTTCGATAGCATTAGCAAGGTGGTAGTTGTATCTAACTTCTCCACTTTGGGATGTATTTGTGATTTTGTAAAAGTAATAGGGCCAATCAACAATTAACTGAAAAATAAAAAAAAACGATGAACATGAAAATGAGAAAGGGTAATTAGGGGAGATGAAAATGCTAATCTCCGCCGGAGGCGGACGGCGTCCATGGCGTCATGTCCATAGGGTAGCTACCCAAAACCCTCAAGAAAGAGGTGAATTCCTGGACTTCTGCCAATGCATTCTGTGCCCTCACTTCCGCCATTGACGCCTCGAAATCGATGTAAAACATGTACTCGAAATGCTTTGCCGTACCAACGTTTGCGTCATCGACCAACCGGATCGGCCGGTTTCGGTGCGGCCGCGACTCGATCTTCGTTAAGCTGATGTTGCGGAAGGCGAACGCGGACAGCACCTTGAAAAGGACGCTCGTGCCCTTTTCGTGGGCGAAAACGATGCTCGTTTTGAACGGCCGATCTGTCCGTGGGATTATCGGCTCTCGGGCTAGCATCACGAACCGGGTCACGTTGCCGGAATCGTCCTGGATTCCGTCTGCGAGGATCTGGAGGCCGTACAGATCTGCGGCTCTCGAGGAGGCAATCGCAGCCGTGTCGCGGAGGTTGTTCATCGCGATGTACTCTGCTGCGCCGGCGGTGTCGTCGACGGCTTCGCGGATAACGTTGAGGCCCATTTTGGTGAGTGTGTGCTCGCATTGGGAGAGCGCCTGTGGGTGACTAATGACACGTGTCAGGTACTCTTTCCTGACGCCGGGGAGAGCTAGGAGGCAGTGGTGGACGGGGAGTTGGACCTCGCCGACGATGTGGAGGCGGTGGCGGAGGAGGAGGTCGTAGTTGCGGTGGATGGAGCCGCCTAAGGAGTTCTCCACCGGCAGCACTGCTCTGTCGGCTATCCAAAGCTCAACGGCCTGAAATGCGACTTCGAATTGGTCGCACGGAATCGCTTCGCAATTCGGGTACGCCTTGCCGGCGGCTGCTTCACTGTAAGCTCCGGGGACGCCTTGGTAGGCAACTCGGAGCTGGGAGCCGTGCATCGGCGCCGGCGACAAATCGGCGATGCTCAGAGGCTTTGGAAGCGTAGCTGGCGAATTGAGCGTGTCTTTGACGGGGACAAGGTCGAGCGTCGGGTGGCCGTTGACAACGGTGACACCGTCGGCGCCGCCGCCGCTCTTCTCGGTGTCCTGCTGCTGCGACACCACTTTGCTGGCAAGAATTGCGCAGGAGCTCTGCCACTCGTGGCGGGCCCTGCCCACCTGACCCGACCCGTGGCTTAAACCGCCAGTTTGGGCAGCGACAGAATTGACGTTTGCGGCATCGTAACGAGACACGCATTGGATAAGGAGTGTAGCCGGAGCACGGTGGTGGGTCAAGGCCCGGCCCGGAGCCCGGATTAAGGACTTTAGATCTACACCTGAAGGATTGAGGGCTTGCATTCTGAATTGAATTATTTAGTATTTTTATGTAATAATTTGGTAAAGCTTGTAGTTCTCTGTGAGAAGGAACAACGAAGCTGAGAAAAGTAGCGATGGGGAAGGGGTTTTTATATTTGGGAGATGAGGCTTTCATATGTAAACAAGTTGGTTTTCCTCCATTTCACACCACACCTACCCCCGTTCATTTTCATTTTACACTTTTTCTTCACATTTTTTTTTTATAAGAAAAATATTCCACTTGATTTTATAACATAAATATAAATATAATTTCTTGTATTAACCTTTATCCACTTTTCTTTTCTTTTTTTATTCAAATACTTATCCAAATGCATCCAAAGTTTTAACTCATTTTTAATTGGACTAATTACATAAATTTGCGCGTCGAAAATAAGTCAAAATTTTATATTTTTTGAATGCAATGAGGTATTACTAATCTATTTTTTGAGTATTACTCAAATTAATTGTTGAGTGTTATTAACTTTTTTTTGGATTACAAATTTATTCTTTGGATATTATTTAAATAACTTTTTAATTTTCCTTTGCAATTTTAACTTTTTCTTTCCTTCTTAAAGTTGACCCATATTATTCCCATTCATTAAATTTGTTGCTTAAAGTTATCCTCCTCTCTTATCCTTTCTCACCTATAACCTATCTCCCCAACCCAAAATACTTATGTGCATTTAAGTCTAATAAGATAATTTGGATTCAATTTTTGTTAATTTTTACTGACTCAATTAAATAAATTTTAATAATAAAAAATAATTTTAAATTTTAATTTATTAAAAATACAGTCACATGCATTGTGTATTTTTAACAATTAGGGTATTGTTAAATTGTTTTTCGCGTATTATTTAGACTAACTGTTAGGGTATTACTGACTGGTTCTTCGGGTGTTACTAATTTAATTTTTTGGTATTACTTAGATTTATTCTTGAGTTATTATTAACTTGTTCTTCAGGTATTACTTACACTGTTCTTGGAGTATTACTGACTTGTTCTTCAAGTATTATTTTGACTTATTTTTGGGATATTACTGACTTATTCTTCGGGTATTACTTAGATTTATTATTGAGATATTTACTGATTTGTTCCTTGGATATTAATGTATTTATTCTTAGGATATTGCTAATTTATTCTTGGTATATTACTAATTTATTTTTTGGATATTAGTAAGTTGTTTGTTCTTAGAATAATATTGACTAATTTTTTAGGTATTACTTAAACTGATTTTTTTTTTGTATTACTGATTTTTTTTTTGGAGTATTATTGATATATTCTTAGGATATTACTGATTATTCTTCGAAATATTAGTGAGTTATTATTAGGATATTACTGACATATTTTTTGAATATTACTTAGACTGGTTTTTTGTGGTATTACTGAATTATTCTTCGGGTATTAATAATTTGTTCTTGGAGTATTACATATTTATTTTTGAGGTATTCTGAATTGTTATGTCCAATTCAAAGAAAAAAAAAGCCAAAGATGAGGCCGTTTCCACACATCAATTGCAATCTGAACAAAGAAAGCATGGCTTTATTTCTCTCCAAAAATTTCTCCATAACATCACCACCATTGAAACCGATTGCAATTCACCAGAATTGAAAAGAAATAGATATAACATTTGGGTGCCTAGCAAGGTGGTGCATTATCTGAATTTCTCTGCTAACATGTTCCTGAGTAGTTAACTTCCTCTTAGCAATTATTTTTGCAAGTAAATGATTTATTAATTGCCTTTTTTATGCACAAATATGTTGTCCCAAATTGTCATTGCCATAATTTCCTCCCTAAGCTACATAAATCCTTTATGTTCTCTGATTTTCTCTCTAAAATCAACATTTTGGCTCCACGTGCTTAGCCTCATCGCCAACAATATTTATCGGCGTATGGGATTGCTTTGCACATCTAATTATGAAAGAGTAGAGGCTTTATTCTCTGAATTATTATTATTTTTTAGAGTGATATTCTTCATTTGCAGTCGAAAGAGTCTCTTATTCCACACTATCGCTGTTACAGATTATAAGAAACCCAAGGGCGCCTTCTTTCTCATTTTGGTCTGTTAATTGTAATGATCCCCAATTTTTTTAATGAGTTTAGATCAGTCAAAATTATATTAAAATTAATTCTTAATTTTAAATGTGTAGGTCTTGTGGGGTGCACCCAAATGCACCCAAAAATCACTCAAACGTATAATATTCAATATTTTTTTATTCTCGTACAAAATATTTTGAATTTTAAAAAATGCACTATGTATTTGATGCACAAGAGACTTACTCTTTTTGAAATACATATCCTAGATTCAAAATTCTAGATATTCCATCAATATATTCTTTTACAATAAATTATTTTTAAAATGAAAATTTGAAATTATAACATGAAATTTCAGACATAATAACAAACTTCTGTTGGAAATATTTGTTTTGACCATATTTTAATTAAATATTAAGTGACAATTTAATTATCCATTTCGCGTAAATGGATTTGGTTGATTTATTTCTCAAAACCAAATTGGTGTGAATGAGAAATTAATGTCATTTAATATGGGGATAAGTACATTAATGAATGTATTTATTGAGGTAATAGTGAAGTGTTGTGTCTCTTGAATTAAAGAGGTAACCTTTGGTGAATGGTTTTTTCCTAAGGGTTGCGACTCTTTGGAAAAGTGAAATGTGAAGAGTCACACCTATTACCCGTAATCTTTGGAAATCTATAAATAGATATTCCCCACATTGTCATTACATACTTGGAAATAATTCAATCATTCAATTGAATTGATTTAACACTTTAAAGTGCATGTATTCTAGAAACCTAGAGTTGCATTAGAGTTGAGCCTGAAAGTTCGGGATGCTTATTTGTGATTCGTTGATAACTTTCGCTACGTAGTGCAACGGGCGAAAGACTCCAAAGTCATTGTATCTTGGGGACGGTTGCCATGATCCGTATTGCACATGTGTACGGGGCAATAACGTCTTATGGATAGCGAATCTAACTCGTGCCTCGACTTTACCGTGTCAATTGCATAAGTCATCTTCGTATAAACACACCATTTATTGTTGTATTATCCAACAACTTCAATACTCTTTTCGCACCAATTTGAACATGGTAAATAATAAAAACAACCTTTACTCTATTGAAGTGATAAAGTAGGGGTATTTAAGTACATTTATTAGTTATATATTAATAGAGAGTCTAACTTGCCTTAATATCTACATTATTTATTTTGTACATGTCATTTCTAGAATGGATGTAATTACATGTTGTTTGATTGCATTTGTAGGAAATAATATCCTAAAATGAATTTTTCCATTCACCTTAATTTTGAACTTTAATTTATTTAATATGATAAAAAATTGTATAAGCCCGTCTTATAGTATGAGATCGATCAAATTAAAAAATTAAAAATATTTTTTAAAGAAAAGTAATAAGTCACTTTTAACAAAAATATTATAATTTTTGTTAAAACTTTATCACTTTTTAAAAGTAATAATTTTTTATTATTAAGTAATATTTTTTAAGTTAAAAGTAAATTAAATAATATTGATCTAGTTGATAAGGCGATCAACTCAATTGGAGTTAAGGGAAAGTAAAGTATTACAAACACTAAATTAAGAATAACCTCAGGTGATCAGATCAAATCTCATAACTATGCTTATCGCTTGATACACTTATCTAATAAGGCAAGACTCTTGGTCCAACAAGTTAAAGTGTGAAGCAAGACTTATCATCCATGAAAACTCATCGCCAAAAGGCTGATCACCCAGAAGGTATTAACACAGAGAACAAGTATGAAGAAGCTCATTAATAGGTATCCCAGTTGCACCGACCCTAGGCGGGCGCTTGGTATTTATACTCATTATCCATGTAAATAATATTAGTAATCTAATTTTAAAAGAATAATTATTCTAGTAAAAAGTAGATAAATTTGACAAATATCACAAGCGATCAACTCCAACATAGTTAATGGAAAGTAAAAGGATTACAATACTAAATTAACAATAATCTCATGTGATCATCACAGAGGTTATAATTAAACTCATCACTTGATACACTAATCAAATCAGGAAAGACACTTGACCAAATAAGTTAAAGCGTGAAATAAGTTTCATCGCCCAAAAAAGCTATTGACCAAAAGGCTGATTGCCCAGAAGGTATCAGCATAGAAAATAAGTATGGAGAGACCTATTAAAATATGGCATAGTTACCCTAGATATGCACATGATATTTATACTCATAATTATCCATATAAATAAGATAATTATCCAATATTTAAATGATAGTTATCGTAGTAAAAGGTAGATAAGTTTGATAAATGTCACAAGAGCAATTGTCAATTGTCAAGTCACAAGATAGTATTAATTAGAAGGTGGTATCTCCCATTTATTTGTATTTTTTAACTATCCCCTTTAGTGAACAAAGGGGGAGCTAAAGGGGATAATTAAAAATTAACAGAAGAAAAAAAGGAATACTTACAGCACAATCCAAGAATATTAGTGTTTATATTTACTAATGCAAGATTTTCATATTTTGTTTGATGACTCAAGCTTAGTATAACAATTATATTTATCATAATTTCAATATTAAATCATCAACAAATTGGCCTTAGAGAGAGGGGTTTCAAACTTCCATCTATGAAAGAGGATGAAACTTCTCAAAAATAAGTTGAAAGGTCTCAAAAGAGTCACTTAGGCACAAGTTAAGAATATAAGTAAGGAAATGCAAATGTTGGAATGTATATATACGTATTTAAGAGTTTATGTCCCTACTGTTTTAAATTGTGTATTTCTGAATTAATTCAATAGGTGAGTACACTGATGTATATATAGGGAGAGCTACTTGATCTTAATTGACTAACTGAATCCCTTGATCATCTAACAGAATCAGCTACTTCCTTCATATCCTAACTAATTCTATCTAACAAACTCAGCTACTTGCTTTGCATAATAATCTGATACCTAAACTACCTTTCGAGCCATGCATGCATTTTATGCATGTGTATATAACAATACTTCAATATGCTCCGGAAAAAGATAGTTTTAACCATGATCAGCAAGTTGCAGACGTTTGCATAGGAGGGAAAAACGTGAAGGAGGAAGTGACTTGGTGAATACGTCAGCTGGTTGATCAAGAGTTGGAATGTAGCGGACATCAAGAACGTTTGCCTTTACTTTCTCTCGGATGAAATGAATATCGACCTCGATGTGTTTGGTTCTTGAGTGAAATGCTGGACTAAAGGCAAGAGTGATGGCGCCTTGATTATCACACCAAAGAATGTAGGGAGTGATCAACGGAAGCTTTAATTCATTGCAAAGTGAGGTGATCCAGAGAAGTTCTTGAGTTGCTACGGCTAAGGCTCTGTACTCAGCTTCTGTGCTGCTGCTAGCTACTACTTGTTGTTTCCTCGAGCACCAAGAGAGTAAGTACACCATTTATGGATCTGTGGAAATAACAATGATCAACTGAAGAATGTGAGAATCCTAGGGACATGAGGAAGGTGCTTAGTGTATCATACCAAGCTTTTGGAGCCTGTTTTAATCCATATAAGGCTTTCACCAATTCACAGACATGGTTGGGATGAGTTGAATTTGTAAAGCCCTCTGGTTGTTGAATGTACACTGTTTCATGAATAGCACATTTTAGAAAGACATTATTCACATCAACTTGCTGAATACTCCAGTGTTTAGTTATGGCAATAGAAAACACAAGTCTGAGTGTGATAGGCTTGACGACTGGACTAAATGTGTGAAGATAGTCAATCCCTGCAGTTTGCTGGAACCCTTTTGCCACTAATCTTGCTTTATACCTCTCAATAGAGCCATCCTTGCAGTACTTGATTCTAAAGATCCATTTGGTTGATATTAGGTTCATGTCTGCAGAGAAGGGAACAAGAGACCATGTATTGTTCTGAACAAGTGCATCATATTCAAGTTGCATGGCCTCTTTCCACTCAGGGTGTAAGAGAGCCTCAACAACAGATAAAGGTTCAGAAGAAGGAGGTAGGTGAGAGTCTGAAATGAACACCTTTGGTTTATATATTCCAGATTTGGATCTGGTTTGCATAGGATGTGATATAACTTGTATAGGTGAAGGAGATCTTTGTTGTGGTTGAGAGCAGGAAACACCAGGGCTATTGTCATGAGTAATTTGAGCTAGCTCATTGGTGGAGAAGTCAGAAGGATGAAGAGGTGAGTAGGATGATGGAAATTGATGGGGAGCAGACTCTTGAGAAGGTTGAACAGGAATATGTGAAGGAGAAGTTAGTATAGGAGGATTAAATAGTTGTACAGAAGGGTGTTGATTGGAACCTGCAGATGTATTTTGGAAGAATGAGACTCCAGGAAACTCATCTTCATTAAAATCCACAGTTGGTGAGATATAAACTTTCCCAGAGGAATGAAGACATATGTAACCTTTGTGAGATGAACTACACCCAAGGAAAATACATTTTGAAGATCTGAACTGTAATTTTTTTGTATTGTAGGGTCTGAGAAAGGGAAAGAAAGCACAACCAAATACTTTGAGTAGGGAATAATTTTGTGGTTTGTGATGAAGAAGCATATATGGAGAGGAATTTTTTAGAACAGGAGTGGGGAGTAGGTTGATAAGATGAGATGCAGTCATAAAGGCATGCCACCAAAAGGTGAAAGGAAGCAGACTTTTAGCAAGCATAGCCATGCCTAACTCTGTGATATGTTGGTGTTTTCTTTCAACTAGGCCATTCTGAGCATGAGTGTAGGCACATGAGTATCTGATGTTTACACCCTTAGCTGGCAACTGTCTGAGTAAAGGAGAAAATTCCTTTCCTTGATCACACTGAATAGACTTAAGTGAGACATTAAACTGCCTTTCAATGGATGTAAGGAACTGCATGAATATTGACAAAACCTCTGATTTGGCTTGCATAGGAAATATCCAAGAATACCTTGTGTAATCATCCACCACTGATAAGAGATATCTATAGCCATCAATGGAAACTACAGAAGCTGGACCCCAAACATCCATATGAACAAGATCAAATAATGCTGTAGAATGATGATCAACAGAAGTAAAGGACTTTTGATGCATTTTGCCCAATTTGCATTCATCACAGAAAAATTCAGTACAACAAGACTTATGAAGAGTACTCATAACCTGTTGTAGGACATTATTACATGGGTGGCCTAATCTACAGTGCCACAGAGTGCTATCTTTATTCAGATGTGTACTAACAGAATTACACATAGGACTAGACTTCTGATATGCAGCTCCAGTAGGATTGAAAGAGGCAAGATCCAATTGATAGAGGCCATTCTTAAGTGCTCCTTTCAGTAGAGTCTTGTTGCTTGTCAGGTCCTTTACAATGCAATGATTAGAGTAGAACTCAACAACTGCATTGTTATCTTTTAAAAACTGAGAGATACTGAACAGTTTTTTGGTAATAGTTGGAACATGCAACACATTATTTAGGTCCAACATGAGAGGTTGTTGTAAACTAGCAATTTTCAGAGAACTAATGTTTGTAATAGGAGCTTTCATACTATTACCAACAGTGAGATGAGATGTACCTTGATAGGGAGAGTGGAGCTGGAGATTTGCCAATTGTGAAGTTACATGGTGTGTAGCACCAGAATCAACAAACCATTCAGAGCTAGTAGACTGTGGAGCAGAGAAATGTTGATTAGTATGAGACTGAAAACCAGAATTATAGGTATTAACCCGTGGAGTGGGAGCTGATGGAGAGATAGTCTGAAATCCAGGATGAACAACAACATTGGCTTGAATTTGAGTGGATTGTGTAGGAGGTTGATCAATGCCCTGGAATGTAGT
>JAPKLY010000244.1:504181-570817 GCA_026898435.1 Prunella vulgaris | reverse complement strand
ATTTGAGTGGATTGTGTAGGAGGTTGATCAATGCCCTGGAATGTAGTGTCAAACCTTTTGTAGCACTTAGCAGAGACATGGTTGGTTATGCCACATAGCTGACAAGTAATCTTATTTTTAGTGTTCCACCTTTTGCCTTTGAACCTTTTTGGATTGAATCCTCTTCCTTGTGTAGTGTTGAAGTTGTTAGTGTTAGTAGCCAGATTAGCACTTGCAGAAGGAATGGAAATTTGTTGAACAGTAGCTGATTGATGAATCCTCATTTCATGTGTGTGAAGGATAGATTGAACCTCAGTTAAGGTAGGAAACTCTTTCCTAGTGGTTAAACTTACCACTACTGCATCATATTCAGTACCCAGACCACCAAGTATGTAAAGCATCAGATCTTCATCACTGAGAAGATGTCCTGCTGCAGCTAAACTATCAGCAATATTACGCATTTGTAATATGTAATCATCAATCGGTAGAGATCCTTTTTTCAAGGTCTGGAGTTGGAACCTCAAATTCATCACTTTAACCTTCGACTGAAGATGAAATAAATCATCAAATACCTGCCAAACCTGGAATAAGTGAGAGCATCTGCTTACGTATCCCAACATATTCTCAGAGACTGAGCTTAATAGCCAGCTTAAAAGAAATTGATCACGTCTATTCCAGGTAGCATAATCAGAAGCAGCATTGGATGATCCTTCATGAATAACTCTGGGATCAGGAGCTGACGAGCACGTCAGAATATCTTCATAACCGTGACCTCACACGGTAGCAAGCACCTGTGATCTCCAGTAAGTAAAATTTGAACGATCCAAGCGAAGGTGTAGAGTGAGGAAGGTAGGTGCGGATTGATTATTTGAAGTAGAGAGGGGATTAGGAGTTGGAGTGGATGCAGTTATGATGAAGATTCGAAGATAGACAGATGAAGATTAGAAGAAAGAGATGAAGATAAGCAGAGATCAGATAAAGATTAGAAGAAAACAGATGAAGATATAAAGGAGAATTATGAAGATTAGAAGGGAACGGATGAATGTAACCGCTACAATCAATGTGGAATGCTGATAACCGTGACTCAGGATACCATGTTTTAAATTGTGTATTTCTGAATTAATTCAATAGGTGAGTACACTGATGTATATATAGAGAGATACTTTATCTTAACTGACTAACTGAATCCCTTGATCATATAACAGAATCAGCTACTTGCTTCATATCCTAACTAATTCTATCTAACAAACTCAGCTACTTGCTTTGCATAATAATCTGATACCTAAACTACCTTTCGAGCCATGCATGCATTTTATGCATGTGTATATAACAATACTTCAATACCTACACAGAGTTAGTAACCTAATAAGGTTATTTTTCATCACTTATTCCTTACGAGCCAAGGGGAACTGAAAAGAGAGGAGTTTGTATAAGTATTGTATTTTCAATAAAGTTATGTGAAACAGAATTTATTGTTTGCCAGAATAATTATGACTAGACATGTGGAAACAAGAGTCGCATACACCATCATGATCCAAGTGGAGAAAAATGGCTCCACTAAAGCTGGAGAAACTAAAAAAAAGTGGCAAAAAATGAAGGCACATATGACATCTTCTACTTTAAACTCTAGCATGACTGGACTAGAAACATTGTTGCAAATCGCAAAGAATTGGAAAAAAGCTATCATGTTGTTACAAACAATACAAAGACAAAAAACACCTACTCAATCTAAAGGAGGAATATTCATGCAAAAGATAGATAGTCAACCTGGAAAGAACCCGGAGGGCAATCAACACACGAGGTCGACAATTCCTTGACTCGCCAACAGGCCAAAAGAGCTAAAAGAAAGACAAAGGTTACTTATCGCCTAGGACCTAGAGAAGTTCAGAGTGCAAGTTTAATGGATGAGTCTAGCCATAGTACCTCACAAACTGCGCATTAGACATATTAGGTGATAGGTCCATGCGTCCACATAAGGAATGGATAAGGGCAAACTTAGAGCCAAATAAGGAATCAATACTCTGAAGATACGCCCAAGTGATCTCCTCGTCTTCTAGGTTACCTAAATCTAAATCTGTGGCCTCAGAGGATCGATCAGAGAAAACCTTGGCGATCCCGCCTAAAGGCTGGCATATTCCTTCTATAAAGAGCAAATCACAGAATTTACAGTACCCTCTGATCCACTTTCAATAGGATATTTCTTAGGATTGCGATGATTAGTTGAATCACCAGAATTAGAATATGAAAAAGATTGACAACATAATCTTAAAAGAAGTGAAGAAAATGATGGGTTCGAAAAGTAGCGGCCTAAGGCCAAGGAACAATAGTGCAAATGGTGGTGACGACAGAAATGAGTCATAGAAAAAAAAAACCAAAGAAGGTTCTTTGAAAATAAAAAAATAAAAAGACAATAGAAATAAAAATATCTCGAGTAAAACACAAAGCAACGCCCAAAAATTAGAGAAAAATATGTTAGAAGACAAATGCTATAAACAGAGTAATTCAAATTCATAGAAAGCAAAAATGAAGACTGAAAAAGATGATGCCTATTTATAAGAAAGAAGAATAGAAGCCTACTAGCAAATAAAGAAAGCACGCATTCCCTTATTCCACGAAATAGGATGTCCTTGGTTTGAATAAATGTGTGGCAGAACGCACCGTAATTATGCTACTAAACGATGTTACTGCCCCGGGAGCAATCCATATATGGAAAATAAACTAACACCAGGAAAGTTGATCGTCTTAAGACCAATCTTTCAGAGTTCAAGTAACTCACCCCTAACTGATCGACCAATTCTTGTATAGATGTAAGATTGGGGCAATTTGTTGACAAGGCAGTCAACTCATTCAGAGTTAAGAAAAAAGTAAAAATATTACAACACTAAATTAAGAATAATATCCTAAGTGATCAACCTAGAGATCATAACTGAGCTCATTGCTCGATGCACTCATCAAATAATGTAGAGTTCTTGATCTAATAAGCTAATGCGTGAAGTAAGGCTCATCTCCAAAGAAAACTCATCAACCAAAAGATAATAGCCCAGAAGATATGAACATATAGAACAAGTATGGAGAAGCCATTAAGAGGATCCGTAGTTGCACTGACCCTAGACAAGCACTTGGTATTTATACTCATAATTATTTCAGTAAGTGAGATAATTATCCAATTTAAAAAGGATAGTTATCCTAATAAATGGTAGTTAAGTTTGGCAAGTGCCATAAGAGCATTTGTCAAGCCACTAGATAATATTAAATGGAAGGTGACACCTCCTACTTATTTGAATATTTTAAATACCCCTTTTATTGATTAGAGGGGGTAATTCGAAATAATAGAAGAAGATAGAGAAGAATTCAAGAATACTTGCAGCACAATCCAAGAATTGGTGTTCATATTTACAAACACAAGATTTACATATTTTTTTTGATAACTCAAGTATAGTATAACACCACATTAATCATAATTTCGATATCAAGTCATCAACATGTCTCATACAATGAGATAATCTTACACAATGAAATAGTCTTACACAAACTTATTCATTTACTATTTACAATATCTTTTACTAATCTCAATTCATTTTTGTCATTGTTGAATTAGTAGTCAAAATTATAATCATCTTTAATGGAAGTCTTATTCTTAATTTCCATATTTTAAAACTAACTCTTTAAAATCTGTAGTCATATATAATCTTATAATAAATATAAAAATTATTTCATGACATATCTCATACATAATATCATGTATAATTACTAATTTTAAAAAATAATTGACAATGACTAAATATTTTTTAAAGATTAAAATATCGTTATCGCAAAAAATATCATAATTTTAATTTTATAACAATGTCGATATATATATATATAGCATATCAATATCACACACAAAAATTAGAAAAAACAACAAAAATTTATTAAAACTACAAAATTAAAACAACAAAAATTTATTAAAACTACAAAATTTTAGAGATTATTATAACAAACTATTATTCCTACATTTCAATTAAAATTACAATAAAATGACATATTTTAAGCGAACATATTAGCAATAGACTATATAAACACCGTCTAACGTTTTCTGGGTAAATTAATTTTGTTTGTGGATTGACCCAATCATTTCATTAATACATATTTTGACCTAGTCATATACTGTACTGGTATACATTATACAAATGTGTACTTTTGTTTCTTCATAATGTGCTAAGTGCTAACACTATTACACTAATGTACATAATGAATTTATAAATTATATTTTATCAATATATTTATATATCAGATAATTTACACCATTAATTTGCTAATTTGGACGTGTACAATATATATCTAAAAAAAAAAAAAAAGGATTATGAAACCAGTTTAGTATAAATTATAGAAATACTTTATTACTAACTTTAACCATTTAAAGATAAAATATTTCAAAATGATAAATTGATTTTGTTAGATTTAAAGTCTCTATTGCAGAATATTTTATCAAATTCAAATTTATGTTGAATATATGAAAATTGAATTTTGTTTTGTAATATTACTAAATATGTCTGATAAATATTGATATATTTGTAATATTTAAATAATATTTTACAATTTAATTTTTTAAGATAAAATGTTTATTGATTTACTTGATTATGTTAAAATAATCAAATAACCAATATTTTTTTCTTATTTGTAAATATATTAAGAAAAATAAAATCTAGTTATTAAATTTATTCTATGTTAATAATTTAGATTTTTTTAAAAATATATAGAAATTCTTTTTATCAAGTTTTGATAATCAGATGAGCATTGACCAGATACTTGACCTACAATAGTCAGTTGATGGATCAAATTTGTTGATGTTAGCCTAATGTTGTGCAATATATTACAACATTATCCGGCAACATCAGAATTTGCCTTTTACTCCTAAATACTAACTCCGATTATTAAATGTTGTCTTTCAATGTTTAAACATGCAGGTTGAAGACCAAATTCAAAAAGGTCAAGCGGTTGCATTTTTAGAGTGAGTATTGGAAGACATCATGACCGGTTATTTAGGAGGTTACAAGCTAGGGGAGCTAGTGGAAAGGAAGACTCTAGATCCCTCTATCGTGATCTAGAGGTTGCTGAGCTTGCATATCACGTTGCCTATAAATAAAGGATGCAAGGGAAGCACAAATCAAGAGAAGGAAAAATACGACCAAAGTCGATACCACACGTTTAGGTCTAGGATTTTTTTTCTTCACGTTGATTGATAGCTTACGCTCTTCACAACAATATTATTTAATAGCTTTCACGCTTTGCAAACCTTCTATAGAGTTTTGAATATCCTAGAAATATGTTAGACATACAACTTCATAGATTATATTTAAGGCGTATGTTCGCTCGTGTAGATCTTTTGTGTAAGATCTGATTGTTTCTTTATAATCACTATTCTTATTAGTGATTTTTCCCTTGCGGCACTCATACACTATTTATAGTGTAGTGTATGAAAAGTTTTGAATTCCATTTGTAATTTCTGTTTAAGTCTTCTGTTGTGTACATGTTGTCTAAAGTGTTACAACATTCTTGACAATATTCTGTAGATTCTGTATTTTTTAGTGTATTTTAAGCATCATTTTTAGCAATGGAATATCCGTTAACCCCAGCACTTAAACCTCCTATTTTAGACAGTAGTAATTATGCTTATTGGAAACCTAAAATGTGGATGTACATCAATTCTATTGATGAATGTGCATAGAGAAGTGTCTTGTCAGGATGGAATCAACCTCGAACTCCACATGATGATGACAATGAGTCAAGAATCAAAAGTGAGCTAGATTGGACGAATGAAGAAGTAACCTTAGCAAGTTACAATTTGAAAGCCCTCAATGCCATTTTTACATCTACGGATGTATCGATGTTCAAAATTATTTTGAATTGTATCTCTGCAAGGGATTCCTGAGATCGATTACAAGAGCATTGTGAAGGATCGGAGAGTGTTCGAAAGACAAAGCTTCGGATGTTAGGGACCAAGTTTGAGAATCTTAGGATGAAAGAAGATGAATACATTTCATCATACATTGAGAGAAACACTGAGATATCCAACGAAGCTCATTCACTTGGTAATCCCATAGCAGACACAAGGTTAGCATACAAAATATTACGTACTGTTCCTAAGCGTTTTGATGCTAAAATTTGTGCTATAGAAGAAGCAAAAGATACGAATTCTATGAGTCAAAATGAACTTATAATTATATTGAAAACTTATTAAATGAATTTTACTAAAAAAAAAGAGTCTGCAAATGATAAATATGTTTTAGTTTTCAATGGTGAATCTTCGTCTAATGCTGAAAAATCTCCGTTTGTCACTGAAGTAGATTCAGATACTAATTTTGATTTATGTTCCAACAGTTTTGATGACATTTTTCTTTTAACTAAGCAGTTTAACTCTTTTTCAAAGAATAAAGCTAACAGGTTAAAGAATAGAGGTCAACCGAAAGTGGAGATCAATAATACTTAACAAATGTCAGGTCAAAGAAATTGATCTAACCAACCTAGGCAGTTTAACAGTAGTAATAAACAATTATATGATCCTGAATATAGAAAAACTGTTAAATGTGATGCATATACTGGTTATGGTCATTATGCAAATGAATGTGCTAATACCAAGTTGAGAAAAAGACTTAGTTTTAATGCTACTCTAAGTGATGAATATAAAGATGAAAATAATTTTGAAATTAATGAAGAATATGCTTTTTCTGCTAAAATTGAGTATGATGGTACTTTTATGATCATCTGGATGATTATTATTCTGACGATGAACCAAATGTTCCCACATTTGAGACAACATTAGATGATAACGTTCCAGAAGTGAGCCGTTTTACGAGTTCATTTGTGGAGACATGTATATCTTCATTAGGTCACAATGATTGTGAAGGAAATTGTCAAAAGTTAGCCAAAGAAGTTGAATCTCAAAATCAGATTCTCAAATCATTGGATTTAGAAAATTCTGACATGAGGAATTCACTAATCAAGCTGGAAGAAATCCTCACTCAAAAGTATGTAGAGATTGAAAAGCTAAGAGACCAATTGAAACGTTCAACCTTAAATTTCAAAAAATTCACCAAAGGTACAAAAAAGTTAGATGATATATTGGTGATGGGAAACTCAGGCAAGTCAGGTCTTGGTTATGGTAAGAACTCTTCTGAATACTCGTATAGAGTTTGTAAAACTAGAAATTAACATCCTATTAATGACACAAAATCAATGAATTTTCCATCTAAATTTAGAGGAGATTTTGTATGTCATTACTGTTCTTGAAAAGGTCATATACGTTCATTTTGCTTGAAATTAAAATGAGATCTTAAATCTAAACAAATGTTACATAATAAATCATATCATTCTGAACAACATATCTCAAAATCTTCATGGAATAAGAATCAAACATGTTATGTAATGTAGTATATACATCTTTGAATGCATGTGTTCCTGGTTCTTAGTATTTTGATAGTAGTTGTTCTAGACATATGACTGGAAATATTGATTTTTTAAATGATTATAAACCTTGTAATGATGGACATGTTACTTATGAAGGTGGTGTAAAAGGAAAAGTTGTTGGTAAAGGAACATTAAATGTTTCAGGTTTTCCAAAATTGAAAAATATTTTGCATGTAGAAGGATTACTTTACTTGCTAATTTGATTAGTATTAGTCAATTATGTGATGATGATGATCTACATGTTAAGTTTGATAAGAATTCATGTTATGTATTGAACAAAGATGATAATTGTATCATGACTGGTCATAGATCTGTTGATAATTGTTATCTAATTGAATCAAACAAAACTTGTAATAGTGCAAAATCTGATGAAAATGTTTTATATCTTCAAAGACTTGGACATGCTCATATAGAAATATTCAGAAGTTGATAACGTTAGAGGTAGTAAATGGTCTTCCTATCCTTCAAGTTAATAAGCTTAAAGTATGTGGTCCTTGTTATAAAGGTAAACAAGTCAGGATGTTTCATCAAATGTTGCCACAATGTTCCACAATACAGTGTTTTGAACTTCTTCATATGGATCTTATGGGTCCAATGGAAACTGAGAGTATAGGTGGTAAACGATACTCATTTTTTGTGGTTGATGATTACTCTAGATATACTTGGATTGAATTTCTTAAAGAAAAATCTTATACCTTTTCTATCTTCAGAACTCTTTACAAAAGATTCAAAAATGTTTTCAACTCAAAGATCAAAAGGACAAGGTCTGATCATGGAAGGGAGTTTGAGAATAGTTCATTCACTGATTTTTGTGAGAGTAAAGGAATTTTTCAAGAGTTCTCTTCACCTAAAACACCAATGGTATTGCTGAAAGGAAAAATAGAACTCTACAAGAAATGACTAGAGTTGTGCTTTTGTCAAAACATTTTTCAAAGAAATTTTGGGTTGAAGCATTAAACACTGCATGCCATATAATTAATAGAGTATATATTCGATCTGGATCTTCAAAACTCCTTATGAAATTCTAAATAATAAAAACCAAATTTGAAATACTTTCATGTTTTTTATTGTATTTGTTATATTCTTAATGATAGAGATCAATTGCATAAGTTCGATTCTAAAAGTGATAAAGGATTCTTCCTAGGCTACTCTAGAAATAGTAAAGCCTATAGAATTTATAATCTAAGGACTGACACCTTACACGAATCTGTTAATGTAGTCTTTGATGATTTTACTAGTCTTGCTGACCAACTATTGAAGATGATGTTACCGACCTTATTGAGATTCAAACTCCTAGTTTGAATTCTGATCAAAGTAAAAATGTTGCTTCAAATGCTCCAACACCTGAAACAACATTGTTTGAAAACACAGAATCTCAAGGAATTTCGAATGAGTTTGAAAACACTCCATCTTCAAGAATCTTGAAAGATCATTCAACAGACCAGATCGTTGGTGAGAAATTCTCAGGAGTACAAACTAGAAGAAGGATGGGTATAGTAAGTAATATGGTAAGGTCAATATGTATGTCTTCCATATATAACAAGGTAAACCATGAGTGTTATTATTCCTTGATTGAACCTAAGAATGTGATTAAAGCTTTAAAAGATGAAACTGGATAAATGATATGCATGATGAATTAAATAAGTTTGATAAAAATAATATTTGGACACTTGTTCATAGACTAGCAACATTAATATTATAGGAACTAAGTGGATTTTAAAAAATAGAACATATGAATCTAGCAACATCATTAGAAATAAAGCTTGCTTAGTAGCTCAAGGTTACACTCAAGTAGAAGAATTGACTTTGATGAAACTTTTGCTCCTGTAGCTAGAATTGAATTCCATTAGATTATTACTTGCTATTGCATGCTACATGAATACTAAGTTGCAACAAATGGATGTTAAAAATGTCTTCTTAAATGGTATACTTAAGGAAGAGGTATTTGTTGAACCTAAAGGTTTTGAAAACCCATAATATCTTAATCATGTTTTCAAATTGGATAAAGCCTTGTATGGTCTCAAACAAGCTCCTAGAGCATGGTATGGAAGATTGACTTATTTTTTGCTTGAAATTGGTTTCATAAGAGGAGAAGCTGATAGGACTCAATTCATTAAACATAATGGTGAACATATCTTGATTGCTCAAATCTATGTAGATGACATTGTATTTGGTTCTACTTGTAATAGCACGTTAGATAATTTTGTGAAGGAAATGAACATTTGAAATATCTATGGTTGGAGACTTGAATTATTTTCTTGGTCTTCAAATAAAAAAATTTAATTATGTTATTTTTTTTTTCACAAAGTAAATATGCTAGAAATCTTGTTAAGAGGTTTGGTCTTGAAACTTCAAAGAGTATGAAAACTCTAATGGGATCCACTTCAAAGAGTATGAAAACTCTAGACGTTATGGGAATGTATGGTTTAGAGGGGTCAAACTGATGTTCACTCCTAAAGTGATTAACAAACTGTTAAAAACCAAATCTATGATAGACCCGATGTTGATAACATGGATGAAGTAAAATAAGTGTGCTCACTGGTGGACAATTAGGCACGCGGGAAAATAGGATTTCTTTTGCAAGATTGACAAGTCATTACTCTGTGCTACATAAGTGTTGGTCCCGAAACGAGTATAATCAGTGTATGGGGGGGAATACACTGATATCAGATTTTTTGAATACTCAGAAAAATGCTCTAACACGCTCAGTCAGGAAGATCCTGATGTTACTCAACAAAACTGATTGTCCGCAGGGGCAGCAGGGACAAGTCAGTGAGGAGTCAGATAGGCTGAGTGTGAGTTATGTGCTCAGAAGCTCAGTAGAGATAAAAACCTACTGATTACTCGGAAGCAAGTCAGTTGGACTACTATCTCAGTAAGCTAGAGTACGTGCGGAATGTGAGCCCTTAGTTTCTACTCGTTTTAGTTTCTGGAAACGTTTTCTCTGAGTTTGCTTAGTAAGTGGTGGTTAAGGCTGGTGCACAATTTTAAAGGTCAGGATGATTAATTCAGCCTGAAGATCAAAACAATGTAGAATGCTCAGTTTAATATGATGACAATTATGATCCTGAACAGTAAGTAAATCAGCACACAAGGGTCTTTTTAACGTGGTTCGGAGATAACCAACTCCTACGTCCACGACCTGATTTAACAGGAAGCTGTCCTCAAAACCCTGAGGATAGGTACTTGGGTTTTACGTGCCAAGGGACACGAATAGCCAACTTCCTCTCTTAGGAACTGACCCCTGAGCGTTTTACAAGTCCCAGTCCTTCTAACCAACCAATCTCACACCCTGAGTGGTTTGGTATTCTTGGTTCCATCTAAGGATAGCCCTAGCAATACAAAGCAATGCTAAAGGTTAGAGCTATTAACTAATAAAATACAGAGTGAATCCTACTACAACACTAGGGAAACTTAATTACAGAGTGTTGTTCAAAGTATGCTTTGAGTGCTTGGATTCTTGAGAGCTTTCTCTTGGAAATTTCCCGTTAGCCTTGAATGGGTGCAAGGCTCTCTGTATTTATAGGAGAGATTTGAAATAGATCCGTTGGAGGAGATCCACCCAAATCTTCCTATTTTAGTGTGGTTGCAGACTAGATGTACTTGTTGACCTTTTTCCCATGCTTAATCAGGAAAATTCTGTCCCGCCGCCTGCAACTCGGAGACGCATTAAATGCTGCATTAACTGCTGCGCAGACTCCGTACATGCGTGTCGAAAGGTGATTATCTCTCCGTACAAACGGCTAGTTGATCGTCTGACACTTGTCCTTCCTCGTACATTCAATACTCCGAGTCTCTTGTCATTTACTCAGCATGAATGCTTGTCTTAATGGAGTCCACTTACATTCTCTTTGTCTCTCAGGTGTTAACATAAATGTCAACTGTCCCATAGCATAAATAACCTTTTTTGGTTTGGACTAACATGGATCAGGTAAACTGACCCAAGGCCTAAGTCAGGTCTTACGAGCATTCAGCTCAGCCTGATAGGTTATTCAGCCCTGTATGTGTAACCTTTTTTGCTTTGAAGTTACATGAGTTAGATAAACTGACTCAAGGTCTAAGTCAGGTCTTACGAGCAGTCAGCTCAGCCTGATAGGTTACACTACTCTTCACTGACTAAGTTCTGTCCTGAGCATGCTTAGTGTACTCAGTAGAAACATCAGTCAATGGTACTCCGGATTGTCTTCAGGATGGATCTTCAAGCTTGTCTTCAGCTTTAGTTCAGGCAATCTTCTTCAAGACTGACTCTGACCTTCTTCAGAATGAGTTGTACTTCAGACTTCAGGCAATTGGGTCGACTCCAATATTCTTCAGTATTTCAATACGTTCCCCCTGAACTGAATCTCTAACCTGACTATCCTGATCTAGACAATCCTGACTAACTGTACTTAGGCAAATCATCAGGGGTTTTGGGATCTAATCAAAACACTCAGATTGTCCCAACAATTTCCCCCTTTTTGATGATGCCAAAACCCTTAAGCAAATTCCTAACCATCTATACAATCAACTGTCTTAGTCAGTGAACCAACTCAGTACCTCCTGACAAACTAGGCACTTAGTCTATAAGATGGAAACAAGGAATGGGTTAGTATAGTTCTTGATAGGAATACAAAAAAGTAAATTCAGGAGTCAACAAGAAGTTGTACTCAAGAAAATAAAATAACTACATTGATTGATCTGAATGTACAAGCATCCTGAAGCTATTACAACATTTTCCTGACAACTAACTCCTGAGCTGATTACTCTTCATCTTTATTCCATCGGTTGAGAGAAATCTCATACATCTCCAAGACTCGGTGCAGGATCTGTTTCATCCTGTTCCGATCACCAATGGCCCCGGCAACACGTCTAACTCTGACGGCTTCTTCAGAAATTGCTTTCCGGTCCAGTTGCTTGGAGTTTCCAAAAAGTGGAGGAGGATACTTGATGAATTCCGGCGGAGCGATCTCTACACCTGCTGTGTCAGCATGTTTGATGATATCGATCCAGAGATCAGGATACTCCTGCGCCATCCAGTTGTGGAGAATGACATCTTTGTCTTCATTCATGTCGTCCCACAACCCCACCACATAGAATAGATATGCCCATCTATTCCGGATTGGAATCCAAGTTTCCAACAGCTCCAAGGGAATGAAATCCTCGACCATCTGAAGTGGAGGAAGGCCCTGACCTAGAGTAACCACCATTTTCCTCTGAGTCTTCTTCCGAGATCCAGAAGGCACTTTCTTTTGCTTCTGAACCTGCGAAGTCAGGTACTCTTGGATCTCTTTCAGCCATTAGATCTGACTGAGCAGCGAAATCTCTCTCATCTTCGCCTGCTTCTCTGACTCAGTCATCACCATCTTCTTCTGGGTGGTTGATCCTGGGTGCAAACCTTCTTCCAATTCAGTGTAAAGGGACTCCAGGGCAGGATCCTTAGAGGTTTGCTTCAGCCTCTTTGGATCTGATCTTTCAGTAGAAACCTCGGCGGCAGAAACAGACCTTGTTCTCTTCTTGTCCGCAGCTTTCAGTACAGAGGGGAGGACCTTCTTCTTGCCTTTTCCAATTTGTTTCTTCCCTTCCCCCTTTTTGGCATCATCTTTGTTGATCTTGCCAACGACTTCTTCCACTGATCCAGCCAAAAGCTTGAACTGATCCGCCATTTCTTCTTGTTTGCCCTGAAGCTATCCGATCTGATTTGCCATCCCTCTCAGACCGTGACTGAGCCCCTTAACTGCTTCATTGTGCACTGACTTCATTCTCTACTCAAAACCTTCCAATCTGGAGTTCAGAGCCAGATTAATCTCCTTATTCTCTTCGTCCGACATCTCACTCAGCAGTTCAGCCTTCAATTCTCCCTTCAACTGAGCCATCTTCTCATCAACCAGCTGAGAAACCCTCTCATTCAGCTGTTGATCGAGAAATTTGGTATGCTTTTCATCTTGCTCAGTTCGGAAGTCCGAAGTCAGCTTCCTCCAGTCTTGAACTACATCCTTTCCATGCTGGACCACTGCAGCGATCTGAACTGAGTGAGCAGTGTCGATTTCAGTGAGGAGATCCACTGAAGCATTTACCTCCGCAATCATTTTATCCTGATCCAGTTGCACCTTTTTCATACAATTATTAACCCGTGAGGCAGTCAGATTGAACCGGTTAATTCTCATATTGTGCACATTGAGCTGTCGTTGGATGCCACTCAGCGTCCGTCCCCATGCCCATGTTTTTTGAACTCTTCCTCCTGGAACTCGGACAAGTTCACTCAGACCCTCTCGAGAAGTCTCAGCAGCCCCGGGTATGAGGGGCGCGTCATCGGCCGGTGCACTGATCTAATCAATCGCACCTTGCTGATTGGTCTCAGCAATCTCTATCACTTTTTTCTCTCCCTCCTTCTCCTTCTCCACCATCTGAACATCCCGTTCAGGCTGATCCACTTCCTGCCCAGTCACCTGATTTTCACCCTGAGCTTCACCATGCGGAACTATAGCCAGTTCCATTCCTTGTCCTTCTCTTCCAGGCTTGGCAGCCGGAGCCTCAGGGTAAATTCTTCTGATAGTCTTGACGAAATCAACAATTTTTATCAGGTGGTGTAGAGAGTTTACCTCAAAATGGTCAAAGAGAGCTGCTTCATCATCAACCAGCTTGTCCCATCCTCTCATTTCGCCAAGCTGAACAAGTTCAGGATATGTGGCGCTTCGAATCATGGCATAGGTGCGGAGCTGCACCACTGCCTCTTTCTGAGCTGTAGAAAGACCAGGAAACTTCTTGTCCACCATATCAGCCGCCATTCCCCTTGCCAAGACCTCGAAGTCAGGTAGCAGTTTTTCATCAGGCGCAAGGAATGGCCATGGTGCTTCAGCATGTACTTCCTCCTCAACTTCTACCTCTCTCCTACCTTAACCACCTTTGCTGCTTCCAGCAGCCTCCACCTCAGTAGGGGGTTCCCCCTGAGCAAGTTCCCCCTAACCCTCTTCAGATCGGACCTCGACGTCCCGATATTTGGTAACAACCGTTTGGATCTGAACATCCACCACGTCCTGCTCATATTCGAACGGCGCAGGATTTGAGGGTGCAATCTCCGGAATAACAGCAATGTGGGCAACCTCAAGGGCAGGTTGAGCAGGTTCCCCCTCCAGAGTTGCTTGCTGAGTTTTCTCCTTCTTAGGTTGAGTTTCCTTCTCTTCTACAGGCTTCTTCGATCCTCCTGAGCCTGGGAAAATGAAGCTCAGCTTCGGTTGTTTGGGTCTGAAAGGCTTGTTGGACTTATCCTCCGCTGGCTTCTGAACCTTGTCCTCCGCAGGCTTGCGCGCCTGAGCCTTGACTCCCAGAGTCATGCTCGCCTGAGCCTTGACTCCCTGAGTCGTGCTCGTCTGAGCCTTCTTCAAGGTTCTTTTCTTCTTCTTCTTACCACCAGCGTCTTCAGAAAAAGCTCTGAAGAGGTCAACCTTGGACGGAATCTTGATGGATTGAGCCTGATCTATATCTCCGAGAGCCAAAGTCTCTAAGATCAGAGAGATCTTTGTGCCGAAATGCATTTTTGACTCAAACGCTGCCTGACCCTCCGGTGAATACTTGATCTTCTTGGTCTCAGCCACCAAGAGTTGCAAAAAGTATTCTTCCCAGTTGAATGAGTGCAAAGAGGCATCCTTGATTGCCATCATAATGTTCAGTTTTGGCCTGGAGATCTGCTCCAATCCTCCTGCAATCCCCATCACTCCCTGATTAGTCAGGTCGAAGAAGTGACGATTGGGTGTCCTCAACACAGATTTGTTCAACCCCGCCCTCAGAGAGACTTCTCCATCACAGAGAGACTGAAGATAATCTTTCTCATCACCAACCCCATACTCCAAGGTATTTCTTCCTGTGTCAGAAAGATTGAAAAGCTCCTTGATCTTTGCCCTGATGTTGATGGTGACCCACTTCCTCTTGATCTCCTCTTCACCATTCTTGTCCTTCACACATGAAGACAGTGGGATGCAGGATTCCCATTCATCAGTTTTCTTGTTCTCTGCCATCTTCAAATAAAAGGCAGCAACAAGGCGTGGATGAAGTCTTTTTGGCTTCACATAGAAGAAACGAAGCAAACCAGCAATTTCAAACAACTCCAGATGATTCGAGGAGAAATCACCAACTGGGTCCCAGCAGATTTCTGTCTTCAAATGAAAAAGATTTCCAAAGAAGGAATCAACAGAAAAAGAACCCATGATGAAGATTTGAAGATATGAAGAAGAACAGTTTGCAGAGAGAGAATATAGTAAGTGAAATATTTGAGAGCGAAAAGGTCGCAATGATAAAAACTTCCCTTATTTATACCAAAAATTCAGTTTTAATCGGATAGTTTTGAAATCGTGACTTATGAAATTCAATGGTTGAGATTATAGCATAAAGATGCATGGATGCAGATTGAGCCTTTTCAGTTTTCAAAGTTAATGATTCAAAACTTTATTGAAAACCGTTCCCGCCCACTTTGCATTAAATGCGCGTCAGAGCATATCCGTATTTAATTCAAATAATTACATTAAATAATAACTGAATATTAAATGAACGGTTGAGATTTTATGACATAAGATTTGATTTGACAACTCGGCAGACAATATCAAGAATGATGCAAGCAAGATATGATGACTAAAAATAAATCAGGAAACATACCAGTCAGTCAGATTTTGTTATCTGACTGATACCACATATGACCTATCAAGGTGACAAGCCCCGAATTCAGTGTCCTGAATCTTAGCCAGTCTATACTGATCATCCTTTCATACTGATTGTTCCCCCTTCAACCATTCACCCTCTCTCTACTGACATTCCTTCCTGAACCTTAGTTAGTCATTCCCCCTGACCTTATGCATTCTGAACTGGGATTCAGATTGAATCTCCTACACCTGTGTCAAGGAGTCCTAACTCTACTGACTGCTCAACAAACCTGGTTTCAGGCAAAACCTTAGTCAGGATGTCAGCTCTCTGCTTGTCAGTAGGGATCCTCTCCATCCTTATATCCTTCTTCTCAATATGATCTCTTATAAAGTGATGCCTGATGTCTACATGCTTACACCATGTGTGTAAGACTGGGTTTTGGGATATGGCAATGACACTATTATTGTCACAATAAATTGGGACATCAGTGGCCTCAACTTGGTAGTCTCTCAGTTGTTGCTTCAACCAAAGGATTTGGGAACAACAACTGCATGCCGCCATATACTCAGCCTCAGTAGTAGACGTTGCAACACTTGTTTGTTTCTTGGAAAACCAAGAGATCAGTTTGCTCCCTAGAAACTGACATGTGCCTGTAGTTGATTTCCTATCAAGCCTACAGCCTCCATAATCTGCATCTGAATAGCCAGTCAGTTCTAGGTTGTCATCAGAGGGATACCAAAGTCCTAAATTTACTGTACCTTTCAGGTATTTCAATATCTTTTTGGCACTCTCTAGATGAATCTTCTTCGGATCAGACTATGCACAAACTCCGACTGCATAGGTGATGTCAGGACGACTTGCAGTAAGGTACAACAAAGATCCAATCAGTGCCCTATATTCAGTCTGATTGACTGAGGTCCCCTCCTTGTCAGGATCCAGCTTCTCATTTGTGTTCAGGGGAATACGTGAGACTTTGCTGGTCTGAACTCAAAACTTCTGAATCAAATCCCTCGCATACTTGGACTGATTTGCGAAGATTCCGGAGTCAGTTTGCTTGACTTGAAGACCTAGAAAGAAGTTCATCTCTCCCATCATTGACATCTCAAACTTCCCCGTCATCAGCTTGGAGAATTTCTCACAAAGCTTCAGGTTAGGTGATCCAAATATTATGTCATCCATATAAATCTGAACCAAGAGAATGTCCTCCCCTTCGGATATCCGGAAGAGGGTCCTGCCCACTGTTCTTTTCACGAACCCGTGGTCTATCAGGAACTAGGAAAGTGTATCATACCAAGCTCTCGGAGCTTGCTTCAGGCCATAAACAGCTTTCTTCAGGTGATACATCTTATCACCAACTTCGAACCCAGGAGGTTGCTCAACATAAACCTCCTCGTTCAGCACTCCATTCAGGAAATCACTCTTCACGTCCATTTGATACACTTTGAACTTCTTGAATGTTTCATATGCCAAAAACAACCTTGCGACTAGTTTGGCCTTATTCCTGACAACAACATTCTTCTCATCACTTTTGTTCTTGAAGACCCACTTGGTGCCAATAACTTGTTGACACCTGGTCTCTCAACTAACTACCAAACCTGATTCCGCTCAAACTGATTGAGCTCATCCTGCATGGCTAGGATCGAGTTGGGGTCAGCAAGAGCTTCTTCTATGCTCTTAGGTTCCTGATTAGACAGGAAACAACAAAACATAGCGCTCTCACCAAAGGACAACCTTGTCCTGACCTCCTCATTGATATCACCAATGATATCAGCCAATGAGTGATCATCTAGCCATCGCCTCCTGCTGACAGTTGCACTGGGAGCTACTGACGTTCCCTCACCTGATCCTGAAAGGTTAGTTTCGATAATAACAGGCAAAGAAGTGGAACGAGTAAGAATAGGGGACACTGAGTCATTTCCTGAGGGTTGTGCAATATCAGAGACATTGTTTCCCCGTACAGAGTTGGACTCAATAACTGTCTCAGGTGCAGAAGCATCATCATCGACAGTACGTACCTCAGGTTGAGTCTGTGCTTCCATCTGAGACTCAACATTTTCCGAGGCTGGGGCTTGCTGAGGGTTGGCCTGACGTCCATCCTGATCGTCATCGTCATCCCATCCCTTGGGAGCATTCACGAATTTGACCTTGAACTCAGGATTCTTCAGGCTCAGTCTTGTCACCCTCTTGGTAACCCCCTCATTGTCAGAACTCGGAACCTGTTTTCTACGCACTGATGCAGTCTCATCAATCACAACATGAGGTGTTTCCTACACACAAAGGGTCCGACAGTTATACACCCTGAAATCTTTGCTGACTGAGGAGTAACCTAAGAAAACTCCCTCATCAGACTTGCTGTCAAAGGCTTTAAGCTGGTCTTTCCCATTGTTCAGGATGAAACACTTACACCCAAAGATATGAAAATAGGAGATGCGAGGCTTCCTCTTGTTCCAAATTTCATAAGGTGTCTGAGCATGTTGTTTGTTCAGCATAGATCGGTTCTAAGTGTAGCAAGCAGTGTTGATTGCTTCAGCCCAGTACTTCTTGGGCAGTCCTGACTCAGCCAACACGGTCCTGACAGCTTCCTTCAGGGTTCGATTCATTCTCTCAGCTACCCCATTCTGCTGAGGGGTCCTGGCTGCAGAAGTCTCATGAGCAATACCAAGGTCAGTACCAAAATCAGTTATAATAGAGTTAATAAACTCTGTTCCCCGATCTGATCTGATCCTGACGATGCTCTGACCCTGTTCAGTACTCAATTTCTTGAGTAACTCCGGAAGCTTGACCTGAGTCTCCTTCTTGTTCAGCAAGAAAATAACCCATGTGTACTTGGAATAATCATCAACAACAACAAGGATATATTTCCTACCATTCATGCTGACATGAGTAATTGGACCAAAAAGATCCATGTGCAGGAGCTGAAGCACTCTGTCAGTTGAGAAGGCATCTTTTTCCTTGAATGAGGCTTTGGTTTGCTTGTCTTCCTGACATGCTCCACACACGTAGTCTTTTCTAAAAACTTCATTAGGTAGACCTTCTACAAGAGAAAGTCAAGAGATTTTGTTAATAATCTTGAAGTTTAAGTGACTCAGGCATTTATGCCAAAGCCAACTGAGCTCAAAAGAGCTCTTAGCGATCAAACAAGTTTCAGGAGAGCTGCTCTTAAAGTCAACAAAATAAACGTTGCCTATCCTGACACCTGTAATCAGAACCTGCAGTGTAGATTTGTCTTTCACAAGGCATATGTTAGATGTAAATTCTACACTATAACCACGGTCACAAAACTGACTGACCGAAAGCAGATTATGCCTAAGACCCTCAACATAGGATACATTAAGCACTCTCACAGAATCAACAACAAGGGTACCGAATCCTCTGGTGAAACCCTTAGAGTTATCACCAAAGGTTACCTGCGGGCCTTCCTGAGCTACATAGTCCTGAAGGAGATCACGAAATCCGGTCATGTGCCTGGAACACCCTGAGTCCAAGTACCAGTCCTTCATCAGATCCTCCTTCCTCTTCTTGTAGCCCGCAGTGACCTGAAAAGAATCAGGCCTAAGGTACCCATCTCGTATTGGGTCCTACAATGTCAACCATACCCTTCGGGATCCAGATTTGTTTAACAATTCTGATGGAATCAGAAGTGTAAACCTATCTCCCTGAAACATCAACATACACTGTCCTCTTCTTCCTTTGTGCCTGGGAAGTTGAGGGTGTATGGGGGTCAGCCTGAGGTTTAGAGCCCTGGATTGGTTCCTGGGGGTGGGCCTCCTGTTCCTCCTTGGCCTGGGTGCGTTGGGCTGAGGTCTATCCTGGGAAGGAGCTGCTCGAGCCTGACCTCTAGGCACTTGAGGTCTGGCCTGAGCGTTATCGGAGTCAGGTCTCCGTCGCCCTTCAGAGGCCACCTGGTTTGTCCTTCACCTTTGAGGATTGAGACGCTCCTGATGGGCTCTGTGCCATGTCTGAGCCCTCTGGACCTCAGTATTCCTTGGCTTATCCTGAGGTCCCCTTTGGCCTGAAGTCCTTCCACCCTAAGTATTCTGAGGCCTAGCCTGAGAAGTGCTTGGGGCGGAATTCCTTTCAGCTTGAGGATTCCTAGGCTGAGCCTTGGAGTTCCTTTGGTCTGTCTTCCTCAGCTCAGGATGAGGAGCCTTGGTCTTTCCCTTAGGTTTTGGCCTTTGTTCCTCAGTCCTTTGCCTGACAGGTTCAGCAGGCACTTTCTCCTTCCCTTTGCCCTTATCCTGATGAGCAACACTAGGGCCCTTGTCATCAGTTTGGGCAGGGACAAATGCCTTCTGAGAGTTTCTCCCTAGAGTACCTCTCTTTTTCTTGCCCTTTGGGTCTTTTGAGGCATCATAGCCTAACCTAGCTTTAGCACCATCGGTATGCTGAGAGAAATTTGTTAACTCATCAACCACTTGGGAGGATGTGTGTAACTTCTTCAGCTTTTCCTCAAGGTGTCCATTTTCCTTCTTCAGGGCCTCAATCTCAGTGGTGTATTGAAGCACCAGTTTCTGATGAGCATTCTCTTTTGAGATCAGCTCAAGATCCCAAGCAGTTTTCTCAGCACTAAGGCGAGCTTGCCACTCAGTTTCGAACATCCCTCGCAGAGCAATCCGCTCAATCATCTGCTGTTCCTGAGCAAGGAACAAATCAGTGTCACAAGTCTCAATCAGCGAGCTGATTAAACCATTCAGTCTTTCAACCGCCATTGAAGTCTCATCATGCCTATTCCGGGCATGAAGCAACTCTTCCTGGTAGTTTACTAATCTGAGGGCTTCCTCAGTATCTCTCATTCTGAGAGACTCAGTTAACCGATCATTCTCCCCGCTCAGTTGTGCATTCACATCCACTGTGTGAATATGAGTCTCTTGCAGCCTCGAGAAATAAACCATCAATTTCTCTAAGGCGAGCTGAATGTCGAGGTCTCTTGCTGAGTCTGAACTAAGCTCAGGTGCGTGATCAAGAGAAAAGGCAGAAGAACATACCTCATCATCTGCCATGAGACAGATGTCATCATACTCTTCGTCGGAGAAGAGTTCAGGGGATCGGCTTCCTGGGCCATCTGAATCTGAGGAATCCTCAGCAACCAAAGCTCTCCGATCTGATGCCCTGAGATCTCTCTTTGAGCTCCGATCTTCTGTCTCGCGAGCACTGAGCTCCAGACAATCATACTGATAATGTCCGGTCTTCTTGCAATGGTAGCACTGATCTACATAAAAAACACCCAGTTTGTCAGTGTACTTCTTATCTGACGACTCCCTCCTGCTCCCTGATGATCGTTCAGGTTTGGAGCTGGATCTTCTGGGCTCAGCGTCGTCTCTCCATCTGGAGCTTTTCTCATCTCTGCGCCGCTCTGGCTCGTCTTTCTCTCTTCTGGAATCTGAACCCCTCCTCTCTAGGGGTGACAATTTCGTATACGACACGATAACACGACACGAAAATGATAAAAAAATTGCGGGTTAGTGTTTAGGCTTATTGTGTTCGTGTCCTTATCGTGTCGACCTGATAAGGACATGAATATTTCGTATCGTGTTCGTGTTCGTGTCGTGTCAACCCGTTAAACACGATAAAATTAACAGATGACCCATTAACCCGTTAACAACCTGTTAATCTGTTAGTGATCTGATATGCATTACTAATATGTATCTGATAGTAGCACGTTAATAAATTTTAAATACAAAATATTAAATATATTACTATTAAAATTGATAATAAATATAAAATTTATTAATTTTCGTGTCCTTATCATGTCGTTTTGTGTTTTTATTTAATTATTAATTTTTTAAAATTGATAAATAAACTTTCGTGTCATTATCATGTCGTGTCGTGTTGACACGAAAATTTTCATGTTCGTGTTCGTGTTTACCTATGTCTTATCGTGTCGTGTTCGTGTTTCACCTTATCGTGTCGTGTCGTGTCGTGTCGTTATCGTGTCGACATGATAAATGACTCGATTACACGATTTACCACCCCTACTCCTCTCTTCCCTTCGGGGGCTCGATCTCCTGGGGCTGGAATACCTACGATCACGGGTGTCAGTATAAAACTTCTTATACCCACCGAATCGAGAGTTCAGCTTCTTGAAACGTCGTGCCATCAGGCTGTACTCCAAGGCTAGCTCATCATTGTTCATGTCCATCAGTGATTTCGAGCCAGATCCAGCCTCAGGCTCAGGAGTAGCTTTAAGAGCAACTCTCTTTTCTTTCTCAGGTGTCTTCTCCTCAGTCACATCCTCACCAGCAACACCCTTCGTCTTCCTCTTATCGAGGTCGAATTTCAGAGCCTTTAGCTCTGAGAAAAGGTGAGAGTAAGGAATGTTTGTGAGATCCTGAGTGTTCTTTAACAAGATTACTCCTGTGTCCCATCTTTCAGTGAGACAGTTCAGGATTTTAGATGACACCTCCCTCTTGGGAAACCCCTTCCCAAGGGTTGCTAGCTCATTCATCATCTTAATGAACTGAGCTTCCATCTGATCGATGGTCTTTCCTTCCAACATCTGGAATACCTCAAACTTCCTGATAGCCAAATCACACTTGTTCTCCTTAATCTTTTCAGAACCCTAACTCATCTCCGTCAGAGCTTCCCAGATCTCCTTCGCAGTCTTCAGATGCATGAGCTTAACCAAATTCTCATAAGAAACGGTGTGGAGTATAATGTTCTTCGCAACATTATCCAGTCCGATTTGCTTAATCTGATCAGTTGTAAGCGTAAACCTCTCCACTTCCTCATCTTGAGCAGCCGAAACAGGGACATTACCAGCTACAGGCCAGGTGGTCTGAAGATTTCTCATGAACTTGATAGGACCATGCTCAATCACCATCGGCATCTGATCATGGATGGAGTAGAGATGTGTAAGAACCCTGAATTTCCAATAATCATAGTTATCAATAGAGAACTAAGGAAGATTGCCCTCAAGGCGCTTAGAACCAGATGCCTTTTATGTAGGTTTTCAGAAATAAGATCTGTTCAGTTGACAACCAAAAGTTTTTCCTTAGAAACTGTTGGTAAACAAAGTCGGTGGTCTTTTGAACCACATCTCTGATACCACTTGTTGGTCCCGAAATGAGTATAATCAGTGTATTGGGGGGGGGGAATACACTAATATCAAATTTTTCTGAATACTCAGAAAAATGCTCTAACACGCTCAGTCAGGAAGATCATGATGTTACTCAACAAAACTGATTGTCCGCAGGGGCAGCAGGGACAAGTCAGTGAGGAGTCAGATAGGCTGAGTGTGAGTTATGTTCTCAAAAGCTCAGTAGAGACAACAAACCTACTGACTGCTCGGAAGCAAGTGAGTTGGACTACTATCTCAGTAATCTAGAGTACGTGCGGAATGTGATCCCTTAGTTTCTGAGTCTGATTAGTAAATGGTAGTTAAGGCTGGTGCACAATTTTAAAGGTCAGAATGATTAATTCAGCCTGAAGATCAAAATAATGTAGAATGCTCAGTTTAATAGGATGACAATTATGATCCTGAACAGTAAGTAAATCAGCACGCAAGGTTCTTTTTAACGTGGTTAGGAGATAACCAACTCCTACGTCCACGACCTGATTTAACAGGAAACTATCCTCAAAACCCTGAGGATAGGTACTTGGGTTTTAGATGCCAAGTGACACGAATAGCCAACTTCCTCTCTTAGGAACTGACTCCTGGGTGTTTTACAAGTCCCAGTCTTAGGGTGGTTGCAGGCTAGATGTACTTGTTGACCTTTTTCCCATGCTTAATCTGGAAAAATCTGTCCCGCCGCCTGCAACTATGAGACGCATTAAATGCCGCATTAACTGCTGCGCAGACTCCGTACATTTACTCAGCATTAATGTTTGTCTTAATGGAGTCCACTGACATTCTCTTTGTCTCTCAGGTGTTAACATAAATGTCAACTGTCCCAGAGCATAAATAACCTTTTTTTCTTTGGACTTACATGGATCAGGTAAACTGACCCAAGGCCTAAGTCAGGTCTTACGAGCATTCAGCTCAGCCTGATAGGTTATTCAGCCCAGTATGTGTAACCTTTTTTGCTTTGGACTTACATGAGTTAGATAAACTGACTCAGGGCCTAAGTTAGGTCTTACGAGCATTCAGCTCAGCCTGATAGGTTACACTACTCTTCATTGACTAAGTTCTGTCCTGAGCATGCTTAGTGTACTCAGTAGAAACATCAGTCAATGGTACTCCGGATTGTCTTTAGGATGGATCTTCAAGCTTCGGTCTTCAGCTTTAGTTCAGGCAATCTTCTTCAAGACTGACTCTGACCTTCTTCAGGATGAGTTGTACTTCAGACTTCAGGCAATTGGGTCGACTCCGATATTCTTCAGTCTTTCAATACGTTCCCCCTGAACTGAATCTCTAACCTGACTATCCTGATCTAGACAATCCTGACTAACTGTACTTAGGCAAATCATCAGGGGATTTGGGATCTAATCAAAATACTCAGATTGTCCCAATAATAAGTTATGTGTGTACAATTGGTTACCTTCTTCAAATACTACAATTGTGACAAAGGAATAAGCTATTTTGATGTTTAAGATTGCCATCTTAAGAAGTTCAACCTAGGACAAACCATATTCAACAATGTTCTATCCTATGTTGGAAATATTCAAGGCAAGGGCTTGGGGCCATATCCAAGTTTGATCTTCAAGTTGCTTGAAGATAAGGAATTTGAAAGGGATCCAAGAGAAGAGACAATAAGATGTTTTAGAGCGAGTTTTGGTATTTCAAATGTACTTGTGTAAGGTCCAAAGGTAATTGATTTACCATATCAGAATTCAGATCTACCTCCAAGAGAATATGTTCCTACTGATGTCGCTCCATATGTTGGCACATCCTCTACCAACATTGATCCTAACCATTCTATAACTTCTGTTACTTTGCCTTCTACTTTTATAATTTCACAGATTAATACTTTGCAGAAGAACATTACTAGCATTGAACTCACTCTCTCCGAGATGAAATATCAGAAGAAGAAGTTGGAGGAGCTTCTTTCTACTCCAATAGGGGGAGTATGTGCTGATGTTGGTGGTGATAATGTTGATGTAGAGGAAGAGGCAGAGAATGAAGCTGGTCCGAGGAGTGGAGTTGTTATTGAGAAGATTGTTGATCCGGTTGTTCAAGTTGATGATGCTGATGTCCAGAATGCTGAGGAATATATTGTTGCCCCGAATGTTGATGAAAATGTTGCCACTAATGCTGCCGCACCAGAGACAGAGTGATTGATGCAGAACACATTATGAGGGGGAAATTTAAGTATATTTTTATTTTAAGTTTGAAAATTTGTTGATGTCTGAACAATAGTTTTTAGGATTTATATTTCTATTTTTTGGCCTAAGAACATTGTTTTGGTGCTTAGTGATACAATCTTTAAATTTCTGTCATTTATATTTTTGTTCGAATTTGGTTAGCAATGATATGTCATTTGCTTGATGTTGATTTGCATTATTCTATTATTGACACATTTCTGTATGTTCCAACATCAGGTGTGTTGTAGTAGAAAGGCCAAATTTGGGGAGATTGTTGATGTTAGCCTTGTGCAATATGTTGCAACATTGTCCAGCAACATCAGAATTTGCCCTTTACTCCTAAACATTAACTCTGATTATTAGGTGTTGTCTTTCAATGTTTAAACGTGCAGATTGATGACCAACTCCGATAAGGTCAAGCGATTGTATTTTTAGAGTGAGTATTGGAAGTCATCATGGGCAGATATTTAGGCGGTTACAAGTTAGTGGAAAGGAAGACTCTAGATCCCTCTACCATGATCTAGAGATTGTTGAGCTTGCATATCACATTGCCTATAAATATAGGATGCAAGGGAAGTACAAATCAAGAGAAGGAAAAATACAACCAAAGTTGATACCACACGTCTAGGTCTAGGATTTCTTTTCATCACGTAATTTGATAGCTTGCGCGCTTCACAACAGTATTGTTTAATAGCTTTCATGCTTTGCAATACACAACCTTCTATAGAGTTTTGAATATCCTAGAAATAGGTTAGACATACAACACCAAAGATTGTATTTAAGGCGTATGTTCGCTCGTGTAGATCCCATGTGTCAAATTTGTTTGTTTCTTTGTAATCATTATTAGTTAATTTTTCCCGGCGGTAATCATACACTATTTATAGTTGTTGCTAGGCGAACTAAAGCAAACTATTATGAAAAAAAATCAAGAAAATGAATATCCTAAGGCCAAAGAGCTCGCCTGGAGCTTGCCGAATTGACCTAGTGCAACGTCACCACCTTTGACCAGTCAGCGCCATGGGGGAAGGAAGAGCTCGCCAAATAGCTCGCCCAGATGGTTGGTGACACGTCAACCTTCGACCAAGTGAAAATCATGGAGAAGGGAAGTTCTCTAGGGAGCTCGCCTAGAGCCAGAAGCAAAGGTCCGATCCTACTACCATCAACATATCCAGGAGAAACACAAGGCAAGGGAGCTCGCCCAGTCCGAAGTGAAGCCAATAGCTACTTAGGGAGTTGATAGTGATGTAGTAGGACAAAGCTGTGTAATTAGAGTGTAATAGTAGGCATAATGACATGTGTTGAGGACACCTGTCAGCATATTAGGCTAAATAAGCCCACTAAGTGCCACTCCATTACATGTGTTTGCCAAAATCGTATATGATTTCCAGGCAAGTGTATGTGATCGTTGTTGTCGTGGCAACTTAACCAAGTTAAATATCGAACATAGGGAAACAATGTGATATCAAGCAAGTATTGAATTTCTACAAAGGTGGATAGCTAGGAAAGCAAAAAAAGATCATGATTTCTATCTACTAAATCAACAAGAAAAAGTAAATCTAACTATCACCTCTAGGAAGTGAGCAAGTGTGAAGTGTACATGAAAGTAATCCTACTATAGTTCCTTTAGTGTCCTATCCATCCTAGCATGTAAAAGGTCTCTTAGTGACTTAGTCAAGCCAACTAGTGTCTAGATCTCTCTAATAACACAAGTTTAAGGGCTCTATTGGGTGTCTAGATCTCTCTACAACTCCCAACACTCTAATTAAGAAGTCTAGGCTAATATGAAATTCTCATTGGTCATACAAGCCAAAACACTTGGTATGCATAAAGTTCTTATAGCTCAATTCTCATTTCATAGCTAACCATATAAGCACATTCAATCCAATTAAACATCACAAGCATTCATACAAGTCATTAATAAGAGAACTAATCCATCAAGATCACTAATTTATGCATAGGATTAACAAGAACTAAATTCACCATAGTATTCATGCAACCATGCAACAAGGATATTAGCCCATGACTAATTGGAATTGGAAATCAACAATTAACATTCTAATCATCATGAATATTAATTAATACAAGAGAATTAATGGAAATCTTACCATATGTGGAGAAATTGAATACAATCTACAAACCTCCAAAATGCTAACTCTTGATCCAAAGCTTGAAAACATAAATCAAACCTTAGAATCGTAGCTAATAACGAGACTAAGATAATAGAACAAATGGATTAAAGATCCAATTGATGGATCAAAATTTATTGAAGAAAGAAGATTGAATCTAATTAAGAACCCACTAAGTAACTACATAATTCTCTCTCTAAACTAATCTAAGAACTTGGAATTATGAAGATTATGATAATGATGGCTTTGAGAATATGATCCTTGAGTATTTATAGTGCTCCACATGCTTGGTCCATTATATCCCTCATTAAACGCACGAAAGGACAAAATCACCCTTAAAATGGTGGTAATCCGCATAGCCGCTCGGACACACCCTTGGCCGCGCTCGGTCATGGTTCAAGTGGTAAGGCCGAGCGGCTCAACCCTTGTGATCGAGCGCCTGGCTTATGGTCGTACAGGTGAAATCCACTCGGATGCCCTAAGGCCGTGGCTCGGTCACTGAACTATGACCGCTCGGTCATAGTGTAATTGCGTCGTCCAATTTTTAACTTTTTCATATTCGATCCCATGGCTCATCCAAGCTTCCTAGGATCTTCAATTGAGTATAAGAACCATCTCCATGAGCTCGAATTCCATCATCTCCTTTCCTATAATCGGGAATTCCTCTTTTTTGCTCATTTTCACCTATAAAGCACACTTTCTTGCCAACAAAGGGTCAATAACACAATTCATAGCATATTAGGGTCAAATATGAATATAATCTCATCAAAACCATATAGAAACATGCAAAAAGATGCAATTATTACCCTAATCACACCCCCAAACTAGATTGTTGCTCGTCCTCGAGCAACGAAGCGATAAGATAGGGGAATGATTGTATCAATGAAGCATCAAGCACAAGTCAAATGCCATGGAAGTATCACTCAATATCAAGGAAGTCTAAGAATGTAGTGTCATCTATTCAACCATCAACATCAAATCAATGAGCAAAACATCAAGTTAATGAGTCAAGATCCTCACATGATAAGTGCATAACTCAACTCTCAAATATGTGAGGTTCTCTCATTCATCACACAAAGTACACATACTACCATAAGCTTGGCTTGAGTCTCAAATTCTCCACCACTTAAGTGACAAATCGTTCACACACTATTGAGGGCTTTATAAGGTTGTAGAGTTGGCTCTTTGGTAGGGAAGGATACATATGGTTAAAAGTGACTAAATATGATTAGCAAAGTATAGAAGGAATCACAATGTAGATCATTCACCTCTTCATGCAATGTTGCACACACACTTCATGCTTTTTCTAAATCACACTTTCAAAGATCATTCTTCCCTTTTTGACAAGTTGTGATCATACTCTCAACAAAAGTCAAACTTGACCAAATTTTCAATAAAAGTCAACCTTTTTCTCATGCTTTTCTCTATCACTTGCACATTCCTTTCAATCCATGCATCCAACATTTCTTAGATATCTTTCAACTTAGGCCACCAAGTTCTTCATCATATCACCAATCTTTCTTCCTTCGTTTCACTCTACTAATCAAAGGGACAAGAGAGTTCCAAAAATGAAGGAATATAGCTTAAAGTGTGGTTAGCCAAAGGAAAGGTTTATAGGCACAAAACGGTAAGCAATGTATCATAATGTCAATGGTAGGTTCATATGGCAAAGTGGCTCAATATAAATCAAAGAAATGCCTCAAATCCTATCATGCAAACTCATAAAATGAATAAGCGTGGAACTCACATCAAAGAAAATATCATCCGTTCAAGATTGAAACGGGCATAATAGGCTCAAAACTCATGGAATAAGGTGATCATGACTCATATCATATAAAAAATGCTCGAATCATCAAAGTATCAAGAATCATAGAATCAACAACACCATAAACAAAGCATGAATCAAATGATAAAACCACTACATCAAACCCTATACTATCAACATCATCCACACAGTCATAAACATATCTCATGCATCATAGCTCTCAACTAGCAACAATATGACAATCAATCAAGCAAAAACGAAGCATATAAGCATATGATCACAAGACATCAAGAAAGCACTACAAATCATCAAAAGCATAGCATTGCAATGAGATTAACGAAACAAACACACCCCACAAACTTTTTTGGACCAAGGGTCTAAAAAGTTTGGCAAATAGTGAAGAAATGATCATGCAATGCTCTAAATCAAAGTAACTACTCAATACATCATGAAATCCAAGATCATCCATAATCAATACAAGCAAAATCAAACAATCCCAAAGCAAGAAAACAACATGAGAAAAGGAAGCAAGTAATCAAGCATAAGTAAGAAGGAGTATAGAAAACATACCTATGGAAGGAAATGAAGAGTAGAAATGTAGAGCTTGAGTTCCAAGAATTTTTTTCTCCTCCTCTCATGTGTTTTAGAAGAGTGTGTGCAAGAATGTGGTGTAAAATGTGTGTGTTAGTGTGAGGAATATGGTGTACAATGATATAAGAATAAAGTGTGGCCGAAACAAGAAAAATGGTCAAGATTGCTCACCATGGGTGCTGCGCTCGGTCAAGTGACCACCGCCGCTCGGACAGCCTAATGCCACCGCTCGGACGGCTCCTGGTAGAGTGGGAATTTTAGCCCGAGCCGTAGCGAATCGCTCGGACGTCGCAAGGCCAGCGCTCGGACACAAGAAGGCCAGCGCTAGATCAGGGCAATTTTCTCTAAATTTCAAAATTTATTTTCCTACACCACTTCGAACAATTTTTAACCACCACAAACATCATCAATCAATATCAAATAGCCCATATGAAGAATGATCACACCCCCAAACTTTTTCGGATTGTAAATCCTAAAAGTTTGGAAAAGAATGATGAATATGGCATGAACTAAGCAATTTAGCACAAATCCACATAGTAGCAAGCACAACACTATCCAACACCTATCCTACCATCTCAATATAAACTCCCCCAAACTATTCTTGCTTCACATCCCTATCACTCCAAATCAAACAGGCAAGAAACACAACTATCAAACTGACAAAGCAAACAAAACAAGCAACAATTTTGTAAGGATGGGTTGCCTCCCATCTAGCGCTTGGATTTAACATCCCCTAGCCGGACGACACCAATGTTAGCTAAATGGCCAAGGATATATTTCATTCTCCCCATCAAACAACAATTTCAAAGCATTATGACTAAGGAAACATGTAGGATTTCTACCCCAAACACCTACCTTCCTTATCATTTTATACTTATAAGCACATGCATTTTTATCCTTTTCATTTCTCATCAATCCACCCTCATTTCCTACTATCAAAGATATTCAAGAGGATTTGCAATTCAATCTTATTATCAATTATATCAAGAGGCAAGACGAATTCACAATGAACAACATTATCAATTAAAGCATCAGTGGAAGAGTCTAAGGGTTTAGAAATACTCATTTAAATTGTATGCTCCTCTTCCACTTCATTTTGTTGTTCTTCTTCAATGAAGCTCATGTTCATAAGTGGACATTCCTCTTCCTCTTCTTGTTCTTTCTCTTTTCCTCCTCTTGAATCTTCTCCTTCCTTATCCTCCACTTCTTGTTCTTGATTCCTATCAATACAAACAAAGGAAATATTATATTCTTTATCAACATAGAGAGGATTAATATCATCATCAAAAGAATTAATAAGAGGGTTAGTGAAACTCTTAAGATAGTAAGCTTTTCGAACACGAGACTCTTTAATCTCCTTCAACTCATCATTGTAGAGAACCTTCTTATCAAAATCAAAGTAATCATAAAGGTCCTTGTATTCGTCATGCTCATCCTCATCTTCGTCATCCTCTTCACTATCATAAATTTCTTCTTTATCCTCTTCCTTTTCACACTCATCTTTTTTCTCTTCTAGTCCATCCTTCTCTTCTTCTTGATCCCTAATCAATGTAGCATGAGGATAATTATAACCAATATCATCAACAATAATAGGAATCTCATAATCAATATATGCATTAGAAGGATTAATAAAATTTTTAGCATTTAGACAATCTCGTAAAGAAAGAACTTTCTTCTACAAAAATAAGCAAGTATCAACACTCACCAAGATGATCAAAGAAAAAAAAAGAAAAAAAGAAAAACAAAGTAAAAATCAATACAAGCCTAACAAAGTGATCGTTTCCCCGGCAACGATGCCAAAAAACTTGTTTGCCAAAATCGTGTATGATTTCCATACAAGTGTACGTGATCGTTGTTGTCGTTGCAAGTTAACCAAGTTAAATATTGAACACAGGGAAATGATGCGATATCAAGCAAGTATTGAATGTCTACAAAGGTGGATAGCTAGGAAAGCAAAAAAAGATCATGATTCTATCTACTAAATCAACAAGAAATAGTAAATCTAACTATCACCTCTAGGAAGTGAGCAAGTGTGAACTGTACATGAAAGTAATCCTACTATAGTTCCTGTAGTGTCTCATCCATCCTAGCATGTAAAAGGTCTCTTAGTGTCTTAGTCAAGCCAACTAGTGTCTAGATCTCTCTAATAACACAAGCTTAAGGGCTATATTGGGTGTCTAGATCTCTCTACAACTCCCAACACTCTAATTAAGAGGTCTAGGCTAATATGCAATTCTCATTGGTCATACAAGCCAAATATCAAACACTTGATATGCATAAAGTTCTTATAGCTCAATTCTCATTTCATAGCTAACCATATAAGCACATTCAATCCAATTAAACATCCCAAGCATTCATACAAGTCATTAATAAGAGAACTAATCCATCAAGATCACTAATTCATGCATAGGATTAACAAGAACTAAATTCACCATAGTATTCATTCAACCATGCAACAAGGATATTAGCCCATGGCTAATTGGAATTGGAAATAAAAAATTAACATTCTAATCATCATGAATATTAACTAATACAAGAGAATTAAAGGAAATATTACCATTTGTGGAGAAATTGAATACAATCTACAAACCTACAAAATGCTAACTCTTGATCCAAAGATTGAAAATATAAATTGAACCGTAGAATTGTAGCTAATAACGAGACTAAGCTAATAGAACAAACGGATTAAAGATCCAATGGATGGATCAAAAGTTATTGAAGAAAGAAGATTGAATCTAATTAAGAACCCACTAAGTAACTACTTAATTCTCTTTCTAAACTAATCTAAGAACTTGGAATTATGAAGATTATGATAATGATGGTTTGAGAATCTGATCCTTGAGTATTTATAGTGCTCCACATGCTTGGTCCAATAAATCCCTCATTAAACGCACGAAAGGACGAAATTGCACTTAAAATTATGGAAATCCGCATAGCCGCTCGGACACACCCTTGGTCGTGCTCGGTCATGGTTCAAGTGGTAAGGCCGAGCAGCTCTACCCTTGTGATCGAGCGCCTGGCTTATGGTTGTATAGGTGAAATCCGCTCGGACGTCCTAAGGTCATGGCTCGGTCACTGAACTATGGCCGATCGATCGTAGTGTAATTGCGACGTCCAATTTTTGACTTTTTCATATTCGATCCCATAGCTCATCCAAACTTCCTAGGGTCTTCCATTGAGTATAAGAAACATCTCCATGAGCTCGGATTCCATTATCTTCTTTTTTTATAATCGAGAATTCATCATTTTTGCTCGTTTTCACCTATAAAGCACACTTTCTTCCCAACAAATGGTCAATAGCACAATTCATAGCATATTAGGGTCTAATATGAATATAATCTCATCAAAACCATATAGAAATGGATGCAAAAAGATGGAATTATGACCTTAATCATCATGCAAACCTATAAATAGGGTCATTGTAACATATTTCTCTAACTAAGTTCATTATATCAAAAATACTACTTCTCTCTACTTTCTCTCTCTATAAAAACTCTCTCATATCTATTTCGTGATTATTGTTTGGTAGAATCTAGTGATAAATCAGCCACATAATCAACCTAATTAGTAAATTCTACCAACAATTTGGCTCTAGAAGGAGGGTTCGAACCTCCGATTTGCAAAACTGGGAGAAAGATGGAGAAGATTTGAAGGTGTTATTGGAAAAAACTCAAGAACACACTTGAAGACTTGAAGGATTTTCCATATTTTAACTATTTTCCAGAAATTTGTAAACCAAAACAAGGAAGTAAAGACTCTAAATGCATGTGTGTTTGTGATTAAACCAGATTCTGGATAAATCACTTGCATGCAAGGCTAGAAAGAATTTTACAAATCTTACCTTTGCTTGAAAACTATTGAAGACGAGCTACCACACACCTGGACAATGTCAAAAGACAACACACATACCTCGTAGAAACATAGTCAAAGGAGATGGAAAGGACAAGCTCCCCGTAGAAACTAGGCTGATGGAGAGACCTCACGTCAGCGAGCTCCCCAGCGAGCTGAGGGACAAAATCATGCCACCCTGGCACAAGACGGCCTAAACACAGCCCTACAGGCCCTACTCTAGAATCCCTTCGAACTGGAGCACACTATAACCCTGCTCCAGGGGGTCTAGAGGAAACAACAGATGGGCGAGCTCCAGCGAGCTCCCACCAATACGGCCCGGGAGTAGGAGACACGGCGCACACAAGCCACTCAACCCAGGGAGAGAGTGGGCGAGCTCTCGGGCGAGCAAGAGGCAAACTCCGCTAGAGCTCGCCACTACCAAAATGCTGCCGGAAAGGCAAAGGTGAGGGATAGGCTCGGCTCACAAGGTGGGCGAGCTACTACTTATGCTGAGGTCTCCGCGACTCACCGATCCCGGGAGGTCCTCTAGGGCAGGCTAGGGCCTCGATTTGAAGAAATGGCCCAGGAGTCCGTGCCGGTGTCATTACGAAGGGAAGAATCAGACCTACACCCTTTCTAGGTCCATGCATGAAAGGTTGAGGAGGCCAGCCTCAGATAAACTTGGCCCAAATGGTGCTCAGCAGTTCCAGCACATCACATATGGCCTGCCCCAGAGCGAGGGACTGCGGGGCCCTACGTCCATGAGGCGTGCGACTCTCGAACAGCCTCCATAAGAGGTAGGCCACGCTGATGAGCTGGCCACACTAAAAAGGGTTGTGGAATAGCTCCAAATGCAAGTGGCTGCCAAGATCAGTGGAGCGGACACCATAACACTCCTGGTGTCACCTTTGGCATCGTCTATTTTAAAAGCACCGGTGTAGAAGAAGATTTAGTTCCCGGTAATGGCTGCGTACGAGGGAGAATTGGATCCGAAAGCACATATCTCCAAGTACGCATACTTCATGATCTCAGTGGGAGCATCGGATGCCACCCAGTGCAGGAATTTCCCATTGACCCTCGGGGACCGGGCTCACAGATGGTTCTCATCACTAGCCCCGGGGTCAATCCAGTCGTTCGGTCAGCTGACACGGGAGTTTCTATCACACTTCTCTGGCTATGGGTTTTACTTGACCCAAAAACACAGGCTCGCCAACAAAAAGTAAGGAAACGAAAGGTCGGACCAACAATACCTGAAAAGGTACGATAAAATTCTACTTAAGGGTGAGCCTGTCAGTAAGAATACCAAGATTGTGGCCGTCATGGCCGGGCTGAAGAAAGGGACAAAGCTCTGGAAGGAGATTCCCCTATCCTGTTCAAAGATCTATGTCGAGTTAAGGCACAAAGTCAGGGTATACGTGGCCATGCAGGAGGCCTTGGTAAAGAAGGTCGGGAGCTCCGAGGCGAAGAAGCAGCAGGGCAAGAAGGCCGGGGGGACCTACAAGGACCTACAAATTTGAAGTCTTTCGACATAGACGAGTTCAAGGAGAAGTTGAACCAAGTGCTGACAGTCTCCATCGACCTTGTGTTTACTGTGGTCAAGGACAAAGCGATGATAAATGAGCCGAGAAAGATCCGACAAGACCGCAACAAACTCAATCCCAACAAATATTACGCTTACCATCAGAGTATCGGTCACTTCACCAGTGAGTGCCGAGACTTGCTGAAACAATTATGGAAATTCTACGAAGATGGAAAGTTGGTGGAGTTTGTAAAGAAAGCCTCGGTAAAAAGGACAAGACAGGGGAGGAGAAAAGAGACGGACGATGAGGATGGGGAAGAAGATGAAGACCTTGGTGGTCCCCAGCACAGCAGGCGTAGGGCACCTCCACCTCTACCTACGGAGCAAGAGCCTAACAGGGAAATCCTTGTTCTTGAGGATTAGATGGCACCTGCCGGCAGGCTCGAAGATGGTAGACAGTCCATTTCCAAGAGGCAGAGGAATGCGGAAGTTCGGGTTGTCAACCAGGTTGAGGAAGGTGGTTCCAGCTCCAAGCCCACTGTTAAACCCACTGCAGAGTTGACATTCTCGCAGGCGGACTTGGATGGAAACCTCACCCCCCACAATGACTCCTTGGTGATCAGTGCCAACATCATGAATACAAGAGTCCACCGACTACTCGTGGACACCGGTGCCTACACCAATATTTTGTTCAAGAATACCTTAGATCTGCTAGGTGATTACGAGTCATACATAGAGCCATGTAATCATAGGATAGTAGGGTTTGGGGAAGCTGTAACCATTTCCCTAGGAATAATTAGGTTGAGTGTCGAGCTTGTATTGGTCGAGGACCCAGAGAGGAGACTGGCTAGACTAGTAGACTTCCTAGTAGTAGATCAACAGTCAACCTACAACGGGTTCCTTGACCGTCCCTTTATTCATGAATTCAAAGCAGCATGTTCAACCTACTACTACTGTCTTAAATTCCCAACTCCTAAAGGTGTTGGAACTGTCAAGGGTGACCAAAAGAAAGCAAGAGAGTGTTTACTCCAAGTTAAATCTTGGTGGAGACTGAGTTGATGTAGGTGGATAATCAGCTGGAGGAGATGGAAGTCGTCCAGGCTTATCAGGCGAACGAACACCAACAACCAGTACCAATGGAAGTAGACGGAACTCCGCAAGAAGGTGGGCCTACTAACATTGACGAGGGAGGTGAAGACCTCAAACCTCGCGTAGGTTACGAGCCCATGGAAAAAGAGGATGAACTAGGATGGGACGAACTCACCTCGGATCCAAGGTTGAACAACAAGAAGAGGAGAGCTACTCCCGTAGAGGAGCTTAAAGCAATCAAGGTGGATCCCGACAGAGCAGACTTAGACCTTTTCATAGGTTCTAAGCTGCCGGAGCCATACAGGAGTAAGATGGAAGAGTTCCTGAAATCTAACCTGGACGTGTTTGATATGTCGATTTGGACTGCCGCAGTCGATTGTGATGGACAAAATGGACTGAAGCTGAGGCACTAAAAACAATAACGCAGGAAAGAATGATCAGCATCATATGGAAGAATTTGATATGTCGATTTGGACTCCCGCAGTCGATTATGATGGACAACGGCAGACAGTTCGACGGTCAGAAATTGAGAGAATTTTGCAGTTCATGGAACATAAAGAAGCATTACTCGACGCCATACCACCCACAGTCGAATGGACAAGTAGAAGCGGTGAACAAGATCCTAAAGTATGTTTTGAAGATCCACCTCAAGGACAAGAAAGGTAGTTGGGCAGACGAACTCCCAGAAGTGTTGTGGTCCTACAGAACCTCAAACCGAGCCAGTACAGATGAAACCCCTTTTGCTTTAGCTTTCGGAACAGAAGTAGTCATCCCGGTGGATGTCCAAAACCAGACTTGGAAGCTAGTAGGATATGATGAAGAAGGTAACGATGAAGCTTTAGCAGTGGAGAAAGATCTACTTCAAGAAACTCGAGCCTCGTCTGAACTAAAGAATGCTACCTACAAGCAAAGAGCAGAAAAGTACTACAACTCCCAAGTACGAGACCATAAATTCAAGGTTGGGGAGTTCATTTTGAGGAGACGATTAGCGGCGTCACCTGGTGTGTTTGGGCCAAATTGGTAAGGACCGTTCCGGGTCACTGCAAGCTGGGTGAATGGGACATATGATCTTGAAGACATGGACGGGAAAACTTCATCATACACATGGAGCGCAGCACACTTGAAAAAGTATTACAAGTAGCAGCAGAAGGGTTGGAGTATGAAAAGAAGCTGTTAAGAAGTGAATGCTCAGAAGAATGCTTATATGCCTTGGGATAAGAAGTTGCTACATTTTCTTGAGGAGTTTGTCCAAGACCATGTATGTGTCACCCACTCAGTCTCCCAAGTTCGAAATGATAGACTCATTGTACAAACGTGTGTCAGACACTGAAGATGATATAGTGAGAAAATCAGTAGTCGGTACATGCATCGGTTCTAGAAGACGAAGATAAACAAAGTACTTCCAGCGGTTGGTAGTAGAGGATGGCGAACTGTCGTTTGTAAATAGACAGTCAAAAGCTCGCATCAGGAATGTTGTTGATGATTTCTGTAAATATCATTACTCAATAAAGATGGAATTTTTTCAAGAAATTCTCTATTCAAGCTCAAAACACGCTAGTACTTAAGCCCCGAAATGTTATTATCAAATCTCGAGGCAAAGGTCATTAAAGTGCCTAGGTTCGCTAAAGTTTTCTACTAAAGGATCACTAAGCACCCAATGCCCAATGTCAGAAAAATTCTTAAAAGACGATTTAAAACATCTAAGGCAAGGTTTTTAAAACCCAATCGCCCAAGAGAATAACAAAAGCACAATTTGCGGCCCTAAGCGGCATAAGACAAACAATTCGCTTCCCTAAGTGGTGTAAGACGAACAACTGTGTACCAAAATGTACAACCGAGCTACTAAAAGATAATAATGTGCGAAAAATTAGTTAAAGCCAAATAGAACAGAACCAACATTTCATTCAGAAATACTTAGAAATCTTCTAAGTATAGAGACTGGTGTTGGTTACAAAAGCCAACCAACTAGCTATCTATTGGAAGCACAAAAAGGCCCCTACTGTGCGAACTACACAAGCCCAACGAGCTACTACAACTTAAGCAAAAAAAAAAAAACAAAGATAAAATAAAGAGACTCTAAGTCTCGGGAGCAGCGTCAGAAGTTGAAGCATTCGGAGCATCAGTTGCGACCGTTGGAGGAGTGTCAGCGACCTTAGTAGGGACCTCGGGGGTAGCGTGTGAAGCAATCTCAGGGGAAAGAGTCAGCATGTCAGTGATGTTCCCCGATAAGCTGCCGACGTCCACAATGATATTCCTCACCAGATTCTGCACTTGCTCCTCAGTGAGTGGATTTCGTTGTTCTTCATATCACACAGGAAGCTCACTAGAGCATATGACTTTGAGGTGTGCGGGGACGAAGTCCAATTCGATCCCCAACTGGGCGAGGTCGCCAATGTCCAGTTCCGTGTCAGCAGGAATTTTGGTCATCTCCATACAGTCCTTGAACTCTTTGACGAGTGCCTCCCACTCGTCATTCTTGTGCGCCCGAGCCCAGTGGAAAGCACACAGGACCTCGGCATAGCACAAGATGAAGCCGATATCCGTTGATGCTATCTTTGCGGCCTCCAAAGGCTCTGGTGAGATGGATACGTCAAGACGGCTTTGGAGATCCGCAATTTTATTAGCAGCAGTGGCGACCTCCTCTCTCAACTGGGATCACTCCGCCTGAATTCCCTTATTTGCCTCCCACACCAAGGCGATCTCCTCTTTAGTGCAGGCGAGCTCCTCATCCTTGGCGGTTAGTTCCTTTCGGGCCGCCTCCAGCTCGGTCCTCTGGCGGGGGAAGTCCGCTCGAAGCTAGTCAAGCTTATTGAGGGCATCTTGCTCTGCCGCCAGGGATGCCCTTGCCTTCTCTTCGGCGATCCCTAGAGCCTTTGCAGCTTTTTTCTTATAGTCCCCAAGCTTATTTACGAGATTCTTGGTCTCGTGGCGAGCTTGGTCGGCTGCAGAGATATCGTCGGTGACCCTTTGAGCAGCAAGAAGAGCGCCACATGCATAGTGCATCACCAGCCGAGCACGGTCCACCGGCCTTTGCCTCTCAATCATGGCTAGCTCAGATGCGGAAACATATTTGGGGGCCTCAGAGAAAGCTTGGCGAGCTAGCCCAGGTGACAGTGCCTTGGACCGAGCAGCGTTGTGAAGAACCTCGGGCTGCTCGGGATGAGAAGCATTGGCGTACCTATAAGTAAATAGGCGAACAGGAAATTCTTGTAAAAATGTGCAATATAAAGGATGAAACCTAATATGAAGACTTGCAAGATTATACTTACCCAAACCTAGCGGGGTCTAATCCTAGTAGCGTATCATCCACCATCTGGATCCCGTAAGGCGACGGTGGTCGAGCGCTTTTAGGAGTTGGGGGAGTTGCAGCATGAGGAGGTGCAATCGATCACACGAAGTCACCGTGCCCGGACCCAGAGCCAGCTCGCCCAGTCCGCTCTGACTCGAACTCAAGACCAGCCAGTCTTTGCTTTTTATGGGCACAAGCCCAATCATCGTCCTCGCTCACGCGAGATCCGTCCCTGCGACGTAAGCCGCAACCTCCTCCAGCTGGGGATTATGGAGGTGGAGCTCGCTCAGAAGCTCGCCCAGTTCCCTTTTTCCCACATCCTTGGCGACCTGGGTCTTTGCAGGATCTTTGGCCGGAGCCTTCGGTTAAGTGCCAGACCCCCCCAGCCCTCTCCTTAGTAGGGGCGAGCTCAGCGAGCTCTGATTTCTTCTCTGCGGCCAAAGCAGTGGCGGAAGGCACCCATTTCTTATTCCGGCGGTTTGGAGCCATTCTCAATTTCTGTACAAGTATGTGGTAAACTTTGGGAACTTCACTTGGGGGAATGACAACCGTCATTCCTTGATCTGCACAAATTCTAAGGATTAAACAAAATTAAATAAAATAAATGAAGTGCGTGAACTGGGCGACCTACGAAAAAATACATACCTGGAAGATCGGGAGCTTGAGCTGTGAGGTGATAAGGTGAGGAGAGTACCAGGGCAGTTCACCTACAATGGTGCTTGCTCAAGTGCTCGATGTCTCGATCCTTGTAAATCCTCAAGCAACACACTGTACGAACATATTCAAAGGCTACCGAGACGTCAGAATTGGTGAGACCGTGCTTATGATGCTTTGGACCTGCAAAAAGAGAAGATTATATTAGTAAATCTAAATCAACTCACGCACACCGAAATGGTCCACCTACTGCTAGCCTCCCCGTATTCTTCGGGAGAGAAGATACCTCCTCCTCGCCCGGTGTAGTTTGTAGAAGCCCGCTAGTCTCCCCCAATGAAGATGAACTGTTCTTTCCAGTTGCGGACCTTATTAGGAAGGCTTTCCAAGAACTTCTCATAGGGCTGAGCCTTCAGATAGTAGTATCCCTTGCCTTCAGTGGATTGTTTTGTAACACTGAAGACTTGGTTCATCTCGGCTGTGGTTAACCGTTTCTTGTACCCCTCTAGCCTAAAGATAGTTAGCATAGCTAACATACTACTCCAGGCATTCGGAGTAAGCTATGGGATGGCGAGGTTCGTATCCATGAGGAATTGGCCAATGATGGGATGCAGGGGCAATGTGAGTCTAGCATCCAAAGTGTGCACATTTATAGCGGTCAGGCCAGCCGGGGACAGGTCAGCTCGCTCATCTGGCCCAGGAGCGTACAAGTGAATATTGAGAGGAATCTGATACCGTTCACAGAGTGTGGGGAGCATGAACTCTGAAATAACACTCTTAAGTGTATTCTCTTTAAAGTCAGACTTCCCATTTGATTCCCTTATAGCTCGCTGGGGTGTAGGGAAGCTCGCCTGGTATCTCTCTATGTACTCGCTCCAGTTGAGCTCATGTTCGATGGCCGTGGGGATGTTGTGTTCAGGGAGCTGGGGGGACGAAAAATTGATGGAGTGGAGATACTCTAGAATGATCTCCTCCTCCTCCTCACCAGCTCGCCTGAAGGACCACCAGATTCGACGACCTCCTCTTTACCCCTAGCAACCTCCTCATCTCTCACTTGGGCGAGCTCCTCCCAGAGTTCGCGGATATTGTCATCAGAGCCACCCCCAGAGTTGGTGGCCCTCTCCCCAAGGTCAGGTCGGACCTCGCCGGATAGCTAGCCTAACATGGGGCGAGCTACCGAGGTTGCCTCAGAGCTAGATCTGATTTTGATTGGGGTCAGTTGGGGAATAGACAGTTCTTCAGTCATGGGTCTCTTGCCCAGATTTTGGTTAGAGATAGTTCAGCTTGAAGATCCAGTTGATATGATAATTTGTGGGGGCGAGGTCTTAAGGGTTTATAGATTAATGAAGGATTGTGGAGTAAATGAAGTTTGTAATTCCGGTGACCGGAAAGCTTAAAAGTTGGCCGGAATTAATGGCGGATTACCAGAAAGATGAGAAAAAGAAAAAGCGATCGAAATCTGCAAAAGAAAAGATTAAAGAAGAAAAAGATTTAATTCAATACCTTGGAAAATTGAACGGAAATCCAACAATGCGCAAAGGAATTGCTTAGGATTTGCTCTGGAAATTCGAGAGATCAAAAGTGAGGAATGACATTATTTCATCCTATTTATAAGAAAGAGACGAGGTGAAGTGTAGTTTCCAGACTGTCCAGGGACTCATTTACAAAAGATTTGAAAGTTTGAAATGATGGACGCGAGAATCGAGGCATGGAAAGGTGTGAGTGATGCCTCAAATTCTGCGCCACGTCGGCACACACGCCGCCTAAACGGAGTTCGCCACGGAGCTCGGCACTATACGGAAAAGACTTCGCCTTCACTAGAGCTCGCCCACAGAGGCAAATTAGCTTGCCTATACATTAAAAAAATCATGATGTGGACGAGCTGGGGGAAAATGTTGATAGGCGAACTAAAGCAAACTATTATGAAAAAATCAACAAAATGAATAGCCTAAGGCCAAAGAGCTCGCCGAGTTGACCCAGTGCCACATCACCACCTTTGACCAGTCAGTGCCCTGGGGGAAGGAAGAGCTCGCCCACATGGTTGGTGACACGTCAACCTTCGACCAAGTGAACATCATGGAGAAGGGAAGCTCGCTAGGGAGCTCGCCCAGAGCTCGTCTAGTACCAGAAGCAATGGTTCGATCCTACTACCATCAACATATCCCAGAGCAACATAAGGCAAGGGAGCTCACCAAGGAGCTCGTCCAGTCTGAAGTGAAGCCAATAGCTACTTAGGGAGTTGATAGTGATGTAGTAGGACAAAGCTGTGTAATTATAGTGTAATAGTAGGCATAATGACATGTGTTGAGGACATCTGCCAGCATATTAGGTTAAATAGGGCCATTGTAGCACATTTCTCTAACTAAATTCATTATATCAAGAATACTACTTCTCTCTCTGTAAAAACTCTCTCAAATCTATTTCTTGATTATTGTTTGGTAGAATCCAGTGATAAATCAGCCACATAATCAACCTAATTAGTAAATTCTACCAACAATAGTGTATGAAAAGTTTTGAATTCCGTTTGCAATTTCTGTTTAAGTCTTCTGTTGTGTACATGTTATCTAAACTGTTATAACATTCTTGCAACATTCTGCAAAACAGAATAAAAACTCACGCCACACACCTTCAAAATTTAAAACCCTTTTGATTTTGTAGGATCAAAACCATACATAAAAAAAAAATCAGGACTAAACTCAAGGACGTAGCACTACAAAATGCTTAATACCTAGTTTAAATTTTACACCACTAACAAATACTCCATTCACTCGGGAAAATAAATTCTTGTAGATTAATGAATTTTATTAAAAAGTAGACATTATGTGTTAAAATTGAGAAAATTATAATCAAATCAAGTCCAAAAATAAATTATCTCAAAAATATTACATGTCAGGTTCAGTAACAAATGGTGTATATTGGAGGGTGTAAAATATGAGTAAATATTTACTTCTTAGGAAACAATACCATTTTTTACCGACAAACTAATAAGACATTATGAACTATATTTCATTGATTAGATATGATAATGTTAATGTATAAGATATAATTTGGACCCTAAATCATTTCATAGATACAAATTTAGTTAGAGAACTACTCTTTAGTACAAATAAACCCCCATCTTTTAAAAATTAATATACACCTTCCAACTAATAAAATCAAACAAATGTTCTTTGCTGAAATGAATAATTCTTGTCAAATTAGTTTGAGAAACACTATTAATATATGAAAATATATTTATTAAAACCCATAGAAGCGTGAACTAGCTTTGATTTTTGTCAAAACTCACGATAGATATGATGGTGGCATTTTCCAAGAAAAGACGAAACAATGCAAATGACACTACAATGAATAGCTAAGTAATTACTTGTGGACCTTAGCAAGACTTGTTAACCTTAGCAACATAATGGAAAGTACTGAGAGTGACGTATACATCAACAGAGCTAAAAAGTACTTGTGAAAAACACTTGTCAAATTGTGGGATTTCCTAGCTAAATTCAAGCAAATAGCTTGGAGTTGATGAAGCAGTTGGAGAAGAACTGAAGTTCAAATTTGTTTGATTAAAAAAAAAGATTAAGGGCTTATTTGTTTCATTATAAAATATGAAGAGCTTATTTGTATTAAAAAAATAATTTAAAGTATAATTTGTATCCGAGACAATAATTCAGATATCAAATTGTAACTTATCTAAAGATAAATATTGTTGGTCCCAAATAAATAATGACAGGTGTATGGGGGGGCATACACCTGTAAGTACAAATTTTTAAAGAGTAGTTTTTACAGTAGACTTTAAGAACACATGCTACTTACATTAAAATGTCAGTGGACTTTAGGTCCCCTGATAAGTGGCCTCTGTGTTTGATCAAAGTATTAGTTATGCAGCGGATTAATTCAAAACCTTTTGAATGTTAACTCACACAGAAGAACAAAGCAAGCAAGACACAAGGGATTTATAGTGGTTCGGAGTTAAACTCTCCTACATCCACTTTTCCTGATTCAACAGGAGAATTCCTTAACCACAGGAATTCTTTGTTTTAAAGTACCAAGGCGCACTGATCAAGAACAGCTTCTCCTGATCTTTAGGATTTTCACTGAGTCCAAGTCCTCTCTAGATTTCAGACTAAGACACTCCTCAGCTTACTTTCTTTCAACTCACGGCCTTGAACCTATTTCAGTTTAAGGACTTGAGTTTTCCAACTAAGGTTGAGATAACCTTTTACAGTGAAGAGCAATATCTAGATAGGGTTATCTCAGTAGGCTTCTAAGAATATTACAGTGTAAGTCTAAGTGCAGAGTTGAGCTCTAAACAATGTGAGCACTTGGGAAACTAGAGTGATTTCGAGTGCTTGAAAATGAGATGAACTTTGTAGAGCTTTCAGATTTTCAGATGAGCTGGATAGTTTCCCGTACTTAGCTTCTTCTTCAACTCTTGTTTTTATAGACTTAATTTGAAAGACTATCCGTTGGAGAGATAGTTTCAAATTAAGCTATTTTGGTGTTCCAACGTTCTTCAAAATCTTTCTCAGATTTTGGAGTGGTCAAATATGTCAAATGTTGTAGTCCAACGTTCTTCAAGATCTTATTCAGATTTCGGATATTCAACTCTTAAGCATTAATGGTTGAGAACTCATTAAATGTCTGCATAGAGTTAATGCAGTCGCCTGTGAAAACTGTGCCATCCTAGGTTGTTGGTTGCTTCTGAACTTGGTACTGACAGGTCAGTCTTTTGTGTCAGGTCCGTACATGGGTGGCAGCTTCTCATTGGTCTGACTTAATTGTTCCTCAGTCCAGTCATAACGGTTGCATTGAAGTCCTCTGTCTTTTCATCAGGTGACTTGGACCATTCTCTTTGTTGCATTTAACATTTCATTTATGTGTTTGCAACTCCCTTCATTAATGCTGAATAGCATTTAATGAATCTGGTTACTTGTCTTCAGGGGAGTTCCGATTGAACTTAGTCTTCTGAGGTGCATTCTTCAATAAGTGGGTGTATCTGCTAATCCTTCATTAGGCTAGACAAATTATATCAGGCAAGTTTTTACTTAAGTAGCCTGTTTTATACTAACTTATTTTCTACACTTTTATCATAACCTCCTAAGACTTTGGGCTAGATTTCTTAGTCTTAGAGATACATTGAAACATCAGGGGGGTCTTTGGGACTTTATCAAAATATTTTATTAATCATTTCCCCACAATTTCCCCCTTTTTGATAAGATCAAAGACCTAGTCTATCTAACTCTTATCAGTGGCCTTATACTTAGAAAAGTTTTGAATTTCAGAAGTTCCCCTTGAACGAGTACCTGCAGGTTAGTTGAGCAGTTTATAATGTAGTGCATAAGCCTAACAGATACTGAGATATTATCTTGGGCTTAAAATGATGGAAATTTTCATTAACTTAAAAAGGTTGATTACAGTTTACATGTTTCATACTGTAATCAAAATACTGTCTTGCCCAAAATGAAAAGAAAATACAAAGTCAACTTCTTCTTCAGCTTCCTTCTTCAGTCTTCCTGCCTTACAGGCTTCCAAATGCTGGTTCCAGTCCATACTGGTTGTTGGTCCCAAAGGCAGGTTTTGAGGAAAGAAACTCTAAGTCAAGTCTAGAAGGGGGGGGGGGGGTTGAATAGACTTGATGGGTTTCAAAACCTTTTTTTTTAAATGGCTTAATTTTAAAACAACAGACTACTTGAGATAGTCTGGTTTTGAAAATTGTGCGCTGTGTATTTTGAGTGCGGAAACGTTTTTGTGAAAACCTTTGTTAGTGATTTGTGCACAGATAAAGAACAGAATAAAAGGAGCACGAGACACAGGAATTTATAGTGGTTCGGACAAAAGGTCCTACTCCACTCTCCACAATCCAACTGGACTTGTGGGTCTCTCCAATATCTTACTCACTCACTCACTTACTCACTTTGAGTGTACTACTCTCTTACCATAGTCTTATGCTAAAAGCAATCGACTTCTAACCGCTTCTATAAAGCTTACAATGGATTAATATTGAGTAAAGGTTTTTGAGCACGAGTGAAGATTTTGACAGAGTTTCGGCAAGCTTAAATGCGTGTATATTCGTGCTTGAAATCTTCACTGGAACTCTTATTTATAGGATCAATTCAACTAGCCGTTGGAAGGACTAGAGATCTGAGATCCCATAAATTAGGAATCAATCAATCATTTAGATTGATTAAATTTCCTTCTTGATTTCCCGGAGATCTTCGTGAACCTTCAATAAATCAAGTTTGTCCCCTTGATTGATTGATCTTCTATTCTGGGAATCTTTTCGTTTGTAGCAAGTTAACCCTTGAGCGATTCCATAGAATCTGGGTGGAGCACAAGACCTCAGTTGATCTGTCTCCTCAGCTGGTGTACTGGTCTGCTTGTACACGGACCTCAGCTGATGTGCAAGTCTGCTGGTGCACCTCAGCTGATATCTTCGTCCTCAGCTGATGTGCTAGTCTGCTGGTGCACCTCAGCTGGTTTCTTGATCATTGTCTGGAATATGATCCTTGGTCCTTGTCTTGTCTGCGACGTGCTCTTCAGCTGATCTTCTTATATCAGCTGATCTGTTTCCTCTGTTGTTCTGATTCCAGGTACTTAGTGTCAGCTGCTCAGGTCTTCTGTCTACAGAAATCTGCTAAGTCCTCAAAGCCTTAGCTGATCTTCTTCTCCAAGAAAGCTTCGGATCTTCTAGGAAGCAAGGTTGATTCCCCCTTACAAAAACCTATCTAATCCTAACTATTCATCAGCTGACTAACAAGATCAGCTGGTCCTATTACAAGCTGTTTGGTTTATCATATCATCAAAACATCTAACAAGAATATCCTAACACTGGCTAAAGACCCTCTTTTTCAGTTCCATCTTCTTCTCCATAACCTCCTTGCGATGACCCTTTAAACCAAGCTGCACATAGATTAGCAGCCATTCTCCCAAAATCACTTGCATCTTCACCTCCCCACTTACATCCATTGGGGGCATGAAGAGAATGGGGCCAGGGGCTCTGAACTGATCTCCTCCACTGTGCTCCTCCAAAGCAATCCTAGGATAGAGAGCAGGCCAGTTTTCCCCCATCTTTTGATGAAAGACTTCATCAGCCTCAACTCTAGCAAACTCACGTATCACATAGAAAGAGTACACAAACTCCCTCTTGGCTTCCTCTCTCTGGGAACCCAAGGATCTATGTGAGGAAACTTGGCAATAGGCTCACTAGCCTGACAATGGCTCCTCTTGACCTTCATTCTCCAATATGAGTTCCTTGCCTTCCTTGGTGGTGGGGGTTTCATCAGCTGACCACTCTCAATCAGTCTCCTCTTCTCCTTTGCTTTCTCCATGTTGTGCTCATCAAGAGACTTCCCTGCCTTCACAGCCTGGGCCAGGGGACTGAGAGTTGGTGGCCTGAACAGATCCTCAGTGGTTTGTACCTTTTCAGGCTGATTAGGTGCAAGTGAGGCTATTGGGATGGGGTTTTCTACTGCCAATTCTCTTAGTTTTTCTTCTTCCTGGGTGACCATAACTCTCCTTCTCTTAGTGGCCTGAGTGTCAGACACACTCCCACTTCTTTGTTCACTCCTCATTCTCTTTTCCATTAGGATTTGGTCCTTGGCTCTTGACAGCCTGGTCTCCCTCCCTGCATCAGCTATCCCTTTCTTTTTCTCATGGGATGTAGCCTGCTCCCCTTCTTTCACAAGTGTATCAACTTCCTGCCTCACATCTGCCACAAACTTTTCAGGATCAGACCCTTTGCCCACTAATGGGCCTCCCAGAGGCCTGACCTGCCTTCCTTCTCTCTTTCCCCCCTTCTTGCTAACTCTTGTAGAGAGTTCAACAAGAGCAACTGAGTGTTTAGCCTTGTCCTGTTCTACTACTCTCAGGGAGGTGAGGCAGTACTCTGTTTCCTCATTGAGTGCCCTCAGGTGAAAAGCAGCATCCACTCCAAAGTCTGTGAAGGGCTTTAACTTTTCTTCAATAATCAAATTTTTGGCCGCCTGAGTGGGAAGCACTGATAGTGCCTGCCTCACCTGAATTTCAATTACTTCCTTCAGGGCATTCTCCCTCCTTGTCAGATAATCACCCATTCGTTCCATTATTCCACCTGCCACGGCTGTGATGGTAGCCAGGATCAACCTCTCCCTTTCCTCAATGTTTTCTTGCCTGACTGCAACAATGGCCTGTGCATGAGTCTCCCTTTCTTGCTCTACACTGGCCTTCAGGTCATTGATCTCCTTGGAGAGATGCATCTCCATGTGATCCACATTACTTGACAGATTAGTAATGAGAATCAAGTTAGAATCCTTTACCTGATCTAGATGCTCATCCAGCACAACTGTCTCAATGCATTGCTCCTCCAACATAACTTCAATGCTTTCAACCTTGCCTGTCAGGCTTGCAAGTTCTTTCCCTTCAAACTTAGGCTCCACAACATCGTTAACAACAGTCTGAATTACTCCTTCAATTTGAGCAAGTGGTGTTTTGTCAGGGCATGGCACAATCTCTGTCTGAGTCCCCTGTGACTCAGGTTGATCTTCAATAGCCTGTACTCCAGTGCCCTGACTCCCAGTGGCCCGGGATGTCCCCTGACTCACACCAGTCTGACCCCCTTCAGTTGGGTTGGCTCTATCATCTCCTCCATCTTTGTTCTGATTCTCAGCTGCCATATCTTAAGGCCCCTCAAACAATCTTGCTTCATCTAGCTTTTTGGCAACCAGTTTGCCAAATTCCCATTCAGCCAATAACAGGCTTGTTTTCTTTACTTGAGCAAACTCAAGTACCTTTCTTTCTTCCTTTCTCCAGTATGCTTCTCCTTTCCCTTTTACTGCCTCCAGCAATTCATAAAGGTAGCCATCCTTTATCTTGACCAGTAGTCTGACCCTCTCAAACATTTCTTTGAGGGTTGGATGGGAGATTAAGGCAAGGTATAGTTGCTCAATCTCAAAGCTGACCTCCTCCTTCAGAAAGTCCAAGTAAATGTATTGGACCTTCTCCTCATCTGCTACTTCAAGTGATGGCAGAATGTCACTGGCCTGTGGGATAGGGGGTTATGTTTTGGCTTCACTTTCAGGCTGTTGAGAGCCTTCAGTGGGGTTTTCATAAGTTGTGGGTTCAGTGGATGTGATTTTGGCTTCCTCAGTGGACTTTTGAGAGTCCTCTGAGGCTTCTTTCCCTCCAGCTCTATCTTCTGATTTAGCATCCTCCTCATCAGTCTCCTCTGAACTTCCCTCCTCCTCCTCCTCCTCCTCATCTTCTTCTTCTTCACCCTTCTTTCCTTCTTCAATCCCCTTCAGGACAGTGGTGGCAAGAAGGTGAATAGGTGACTTCTACCCTTCCTCTTCTTCTGTGGATTTTTCAACAGATGAGTGAGTGGTGGATGTCTCAGAACTACTGCTGATGGCCCTGCTCTCAATAAAGGTCTTCTTCACTAGCCTCCTTTTCTTTTTCTCCATTTCCTCCTACTTGTGGGATTTCATCTTTTCACTGGGCTTAAGTGCTCTTTTCTTGATGTTCACAGGGGGGCTGTCCTCTGCAGAATCTTCAGTGACAGTGGCCTCCTGTCTTCCTTGGAACCTCTACCCTCATCTTGTCCAATAGTTTTTCAGAGTTGAACAAGATCTTAGCCTTGTTCCATGGTCTTGTATCAGGAAATGTGTACTTCAGATTAAGTGCCTCAAGAATGAGAGAGACCTTTGAAGCATAGCACAGTTTGTGCTCTATCACCATCCTTCCTTTGATCTCCTTAAGCTTGCTCATTTCCTCCCTTAGATTTGAGATAAAGAACTCATGCCAGTTGAATTTTACTCTTGCAGTGGTGTTGACAATGGCTGCCATTAGCCTCAGTTTGATTTTGCTTACTTGCTCAATGCTTCCTTGATTGGCTAGGATGCATTTCCCAACAATTTCTGCCAGAACTTCAAACTCAGGCTTGAGTAGCTTTTTGTTGAAGTTGGGGACATACTGCTCCCTTTTTTTAGTAATGGTGGCCAGAAACTATTCTTCCTCTCCAAGCATGTATGTCCCTGGGTCCAAACCCTCATTTGGCAACCCAAAGATGTCATGCAGGTCTTCTTGTCTTAGCAAAAACTTGTGCCTCTTCATCACAGGCACAATGACATCCCTCCCTTTCTTGTCCTTCCTTTGTTCATTCTTCTCCACCATGACCGTAGATTTGATGGAAGTGTGGCTTTTCTCCATGTCAACAAAAAATTCAAGAACCTGTCTGTCATAACACTTATCTGGGCCTTTAGATAAAAATCTAACAAGACCAGCATTTCTGACAAGTTCAAAAGCTCTTCTGATGTGGTGCAGGTTGGGATCAGAAAGAACTTTATGGTGGTTGAAACAAACAATTGGCTCATACCAAAAGTTTTTTATGTTTGAGAGCTCTTTGTAGTCTATGTAAATCTGGGCCATTATATACAAAGAGGGTGGTTGAATAGTAAGGGTTGGAGTAATGGTTGAAGGTAATAAGGGTTGAGAGTATGAGAATAATGAAATCGTGTGAAAAACTGCTAAGTGTGGGAGTTATTTAGATTGTAGATCAAAGGTGGGGATTAAATCATCAGAATTTTGATCTGCGGTTGAGAAGAGAGAGATAGTGTGGAAGATAAAGTGATTTAACTTCCCAAGTAATTTGTAATTATTACTAAAAATGGAAAGTGGGTTGATTTTAGATCAAGGGTTAGGATTTAAAAGGATGACGGTTAAAAGTGAGGCTTTTCATGAGATATAACTGCTCAAAACCATCTCCCAAAATTTTACTGCACACTTACTATCGCATTAAATGCACCGCAGACACAATTACCAATAAAGTAACCGCCAGTCAGAAGATGTCTCAGTGGAGTTCTTAGTGGACTTCGCTCAGTCCAGTTGTTTTCAGGGGAGTGACCTCTACTGACTAACAGAGGAGCTGAATAAATCAATGGACTTTATCAGCTGAGTCCATTGTTATCACTTGATCATTCCCCCCTTGATTAGTGACCTGTGAATTTGATATGATTGATTTATCCTGAGTTGTGTAGCCTGAACCATTTCCTGACTCAGGATCAAGTAGACCTAACTCCACTGATAACTCATGAAACCTAGCTTCAGCCAGAGGTTTTGTGAGTATGTCAGCCATTTGCTTGTCAGTGTGCATTTTTACAAGACATACATCTTTCTTTTCCACATGATCTCTGATGAAGTGATGTCGTATATCCACATGCTTGCATCTTGTGCGCAGTATAGGGTTCTGGGATATTGCAATTGCACAGTTGTTATCACAGAAGATGGGCACTTCATTGGCCTGGATGTTGCAGTCAGTTAGTTGTTTTCTTATCCACAAGATTTGTGCACAACAACTTCCAGCAGCCATGTATTCAGCTTCAGTGGTGCTTGTTGCTATTGAACTTTGCTTCTTTGAAAACCATGATATTAATTTGTTTCCAAGAAATTGACAGGTGCCAGTAGTTGACTTTCTGTCAATTTTGCATCCTCCATAGTCAGCATCAGAGTAGTCTGTTAATTCAAATTTATCATCAGTGGGGTACCAAAGTCCCATATTGACAGTACCCTTGAGATATCTTAGAATCTTCTTTGTGGCTTCCAGGTAAATTTTCTTAGGATTGGCCTGATATCTTGCACAGATCCCTACTGCATAAGTGATGTCAAGCCTGCTTGCTGTAAGGTATAGTAGGGATCCAATGATTCCTCTATAGGTAGTCTGATCCACAGTTTCTCCTTCTTCATCAGGATCTAACTTTGTGTTGGTATTCATAGGTACCCTGACCACCTTGCTAGAGCTGCAGCCAAACTTTTGTATCAGTTCCCTTGTGTATTTGGCCTGATTGATGAATAATCCTTCAGGGGACTGCCTGACTTGCAATCTGAGGAAGAAATTCATCTCTCCCATCATGGACATCTCAAATTTTCCTTTCATGAGATGTGAGAATCTTGTGCATAGGTCTTCATTATGTGACCCAAATATAATATCATCAACATAGATATGAACCAAGAGAATGTCTTCTCCATGTGTGATTCTGAAGAGCGTCCTGTCAACACTTCCCTTGGTGAAACCATGCTCCAAGAGAAACTGTGACAGGGTGTAATACCAGGCTCTTGGGGCTTGTTTTAGGTCATATAGAGCTTTCCTGAGCTTATACACTTTGTTGCCTTCCTCAAAGCTACGGGGTTGTTCCACATAGACTTCTTCATTTAGGACCCCATTGAGGAATGCACTTTTGACATCCATTTGATACACCTTAAACTTCTTGTGGGCAGCAAAAGCAAGGAATAGCCTGATAGCTTCTAAAATGGCCATTGGTGCAAATGTCTCATCATAGTCAAAACCTTCTACTTGAGAGTGTCCTTTTGCAACCAGTCTTGCTTTGTTTCTGACAATGACATCATTCTCATCCTTCTTATTTTTGAAGACACAATTGGTTCCAATGATATTTGCATGCTTGGGTCTCTTGACAAGCTCCCACACTTGGTTTCTTGTAAACTGATTGATCTCTTTTTCCATGGCAATGATCCAATTTGGATCCTTTAATGCTTCTTCATTGGTCTTGGGTTCCTGTGCTGATAGAAAACAACAAAAGAGAGCGTTCTCACCATGAAAACTTCTAGTCTTGACTCCAAGATAATGCAGCGAGCGTGTACCAAAATATATAACACCTTCTATCTACGTTGATTCTCCGAATACCGTAAGATAGGTAAATAGGGTAAACCCAAGAGTTTCATAAAATCTTCATCAATCACTATAGAGTTCATAGAACGAAATAAATATGTAAAACCTAAAGGCTTAAACATGTGGCCCAAATACTTAAAGTCCTAATTAATTTAAAACATGCAAAGCCCATAAAACATTAAAGAAATAAACAAGGAACAGGAGTGACTAAATCAACCATAATACTTATCAATGCGAAGTGGATCATGTTTGTTGAGGTAATTGAGGGCAGCTTCATCTCCATCATTCTCACCGCCGTTGGAACGATTCGCCCTCGAATAGAGATTAGCTTCATTTCCTGAAGAGTTATCGCCAGAGTAGGGGACAAGGTGTTTCACATTGAAGACGTCTGAAGTGCGGACGTTGCTTGGTAAGCGAAGACGGTATGCCTTTGGGTTTATTTTCTCCATGATCTCCAAAGGCCCAATTTTGCGATATGATAACTTACTATATTCATGTGCTGGGAACCGTTCACGTGTCAATACAGCCCAAACAAAATCTCCTATCTCAAATTGAACCTCTCGACGCTGAGCATCCGCTTTGAGCTTATAGCGAGCAGTGGACGCAACAAGTTGGCATTGAGTTTCTGCGTGAATCCTTTGCACATCATTAATAAGCTCAGTAGCTATAACATGAGGAACTATTGATACTGGTAAGGTGAGGAGATCCACAGGTGCACGGGGAAGAATTCCATAGACCACAAAGAAAGGTGCGAAGCCCGTACTGCGGTTAATGGCGAGATTGTGTGCAAACTCAGCAATCCCTAATTTAGTATCCCAAGATTTCAAGCTATCTCCCACGAAGCAACGAAGCATATTGCCCAAAGATCGATTAACTACTTCTGTTTGGCCGTCCATCTGCGGGTGGTAGGCGCTACTAAAATTGAGATTTGTATTCGCCATTCACCACAATGTACGCCAAAAGTGACTGAGGAAACGTGTGTCACGATCTGACACAGTGGATGAAGGGAGCCCATGCAAACGAAATATCTCCCAAATAAACAGTTGAGCCACATGCACAGCGTCTGCAGTTCGCTTGCATGCTATAAAGTGTACCATTTTAGAAAATCGATCCACGACAACAAAAATCGAATCATTCCCGCATTGAGTACGGGGAAGGCCGAGAACAAAATCCATGCTAATAGCTGTCCAAGGGCGAGTAGGGTTAGGTAATGGACGATACAGTCCAGTGTTAGTTGCAGCCTCCTTTGAAACTTGAAACACTCGACAGCGGGACACATAACGGGCCACATCCTTGCGTTCCGAAGGCCAAAAGAACCATCGCAAGAGGAGTTCAGTAGAGCGGTCCCTTCCAACATGGCCAACACCATGAACTTCAGCAATTAATTTGGTCCGAAGGCAACATGAGGGAATGCAAAGGCTGACACCTTTAAAGAGAAAACCATCAACAATGTTATAATCCTGGAACGTGCCCTGTAGTAAAGTTTTCATAATAGGACCAAAGTAGGCATCCGAATCATAAAGATCACGAAATGTATCAAAACCTAAAACCTCAATACGCATATCCGTGAGGAGGTAATGCCGATGGCTGAAGGCATCTGCAACTTTGTTTGTAGCACCGGATTGATGTTGGACGATGAATGTGAATTGTTGTAGTTATGCGGACCATTTGGCATGGCGTGCAGACAATGAATCTTGGGTAGATAAGTGCTTGAGTGCCTCATGATCCATATAAAGGATAAATTCTCGCTGAAAAAGATAGTGACGCCAATGTCGTAGAGCACGCACCACAGTATAGAATTCAATGTCGTAGGTGCTATAACGAAGCCGTGCACCGGTGACTTTCTCACTGAAATAAGCAATGGGGCAGCCTCCTTGGCTCAAAACTGCACATATTCCCAGTTTTGATGCATCACAATGTAACTCAAAAGGAGTTGAGAAATCTCATAGAACAAGAACAGGAGCATGTGTGAGCAAATGTTTGATTTTAATGAAGGCGGCATCGGCAGCTGGGGTCCAAGAAAAAGACTTTGCATGCATTGTATAAGTAATTTGAGCCATAATAGCACTAAAGTGTGGAATGAAGCGCCGATAAAATGAGGCCAAACCATGAAAGCTACGAGCAGCCGTGATGGAGGTGGGGATCGGCCAATCCTTGATGGCCTGAACTTTGAGATCATCAACGGAGATTCCCACTGGAGTAATTTTATAACCCAAGAACAAGACGGAGTCCACAAAGAATGAACATTTAGAAGGTGTTGCATAGAATTGTTCCTTGCGTAAGATCAATAGGACTGCCCTGAGATGGTTAAGATGGTCAGAAGTTGATTTGCTGTATACCAAAATATCTTCAAAATAGACAACAACACAAGTGTCTATCAGTGGTCGCAACGCTTGATTCATGACACACATTAAAGTGCTCGGGGCATTGGACAAGCCGAATGGCATAACTAGCCACTCAAAGAGCCCTTCTCGAGTCTTGAACGCAGTTTTCCATTCGTCCCCAGGATGAATATGAATTTGATGTTAACCGCTTCGTAAATCTAATTTGCTAAAAACCACGGCACCACACAATTGATCCACTAAATCATCCAAACGGGGAATGGGAAATCTGTAGCGGACTGTAATCTTATTGATTGCTCTGCTGTCGACACACATCCGCCAGTCACCTGATTTTTGTGGAACTAGAAGAGCAGGAACGACACAAAGGCTTAAACTCTCACGGACTTGACCCTTACGTAGAAGTTCCTCAACTTTGCGACGAAGCTCTTCGTGTTCTATAGGGCTCATGCGGTAATGAGGTCTATTAGGTAAGGGGGCACCAGGAATAAGATCGATATGATGCTGTATGTCTCGGAGTGGAGGTAATGTGGACGGAAGCTCATCAGGGAACACATCACCAAATTCATGTAAAAGAGGAGCAGCCATTGGGGAAATATCATCAGTATGTGTAGATTCATGAGCAAGTAATAAAAGTGTCATAGGAGCACTCTGCATTTCACGCATGAAGTCACTGTGAGAGAGAAACAACACTGAGGTGTCCGGGGCAGTGGGAGGCACTGGAGCAGATGGCAGGAGAGTGATACGAAGGCCATCAAAAAGAAAACTATAAGTGTTTTATTTTCCATCATGAATAGCTCCGCGGTCAAATTGCCAAGGCCGACCCAATAAGAGGTGGCACCCATCCATTGGGACAACATCGCACCACACTGAATCACGATATTTATCACCAATGGAAAACAACAACAAAACATGAAGATCAATGGTGACAGAACTACCCTTTTGTATCCAAGATAAAGTATAAGGTTTAGGATGTAATTCAGTGGCAAGGGCAAGCTTACGGACAGCATCAGAGGCAACCACATTCTCACAGGCACCCGAGTCAATGATAAAGTGATATACCTTCCCCATAATAGTGCATGTAGACTCAAATAGGGCATTCCGTTGAGAGGAGGGATCCTGAGAATGAGGTGCTAAACAAGTACGACACACAACAAGGGTTTGGCCAACTTCGCCTGAAACAAATTCTTCCGTCGTAGGATGTGGGTCATCATCAAAGCAGGTTGTAGGATCAAAAGCATCGTCAACCCCCTCATCAAGGAGAAGATCACGTGTTCCACCATTTTTAGGGCAATTTGCCATGCGGTGACCATGTTCGCTGCATGAAAAGCATGGGCCGGGGCGAGGGACAGAAGAAGATGAGGGGTTCCCTTGCGGACGGGGAGGAGGAACACCTTGATTTCCACGACGAGCATCAGTCGGAGTGGATGCTTGGACCTGGGAGCGTCCGAGAGGAGTAAAAGGACCCACTTGGCGGCGATTAAACTGGTGTTCGAGGGAGAGCGCACGTTGATGGGCGTCAGAAACATTAACAGGAGCAAAAAGTGTTAGTATGTCCTGAAATTGGATTCGAAGACCCCCAATGTAACGTGCAACCAATTGTTCTTGGGATTCTGTGATATCATACTGAGAGAGTAATTGATAAAATTCAGTTGTGTAGACATCAACAGTACGTGATCCCTGCCGTAGGTTCTGCAATTTTTGGTAAAGAGTCATCCCATAATTGAAAGGTAGAAATTCCATTTTCATTTGCTTCGTGAATTTGTCCCATGCGACAATTTTTGCTCTACCCTCACGTTGAAGCCGAGTTTTCAATTGATGCCACCAAGAGGCGGCACGACCCCAAAAATGCGTGGTCACCAAAGCAACACGACGATTGGCAGGAACATCTTTGAAATCCAAAATCTCCTCGGTTGTTGTGAGCCAATCAATAAAATAGTCCGGCTGAGTACCACCGGTGAATTCGGGTAGTTCAAATTTAAAACTTGATTCCCAGGCACGGGGATCAATGTGTCGATGAATAGCCCTAGCCGCAAGTGGGGCGAAATGGTTATCAATCGTAGCTTCATCGTCGGAACTGGCAGCATCGGCCATGGGTTGGGGATCGGGATCAGGAATCCCTGCACAATGGGGTTGCGGAACAGGGGGATGCGCAGGAGGCACGGTGTTCGCTTGCGTTGTAATCAATTGAACAACGGTCATTAACTGTTGTGTTAGATCATTAAGGCTCTGCGTCAGGGCATCTCTGTTCGAATCACGTCGAGGAGGCATGATCGAATCGTCGACTGGCAACTGGATACCAGATGATGCAGCGAGCGTGTACAAAAATATGTAACACCTTCTATCTACGTTGATTCTCCGAATACCGTAAGATAGGCAAATAGGGTAAACCTAAGAGTTTCATAAAATCTTCATCAATCACTATAGAGTTCATAGAACGAAATAAATATGAAAGACTGAAAGGCCTAAACATGTGGCCCAATTACTTAAATTCCTAATTAATTTAAAACATGCAAAGCCCATAAAACATTAAAGAAATAAACAAGGAACATGAGTAACTAAATCAACCATAACACTTATTAATGTGAAGTGGATCATGTTTGTTGAGGTAATTGAGCGCAGCTTCATCTCCTTCACAAGGTTAGGATCTCCAAGAATCTGATTGATTGGGTGATCAATCAACCAGCTTCTTTTGGATTGTCCTCTCTCAGTGGGGTTATCCACAGGGGATAGCTCTTCAACTGGGATTGAGTCACTAGATTGTTCAATATTAAGTAAGTCAGGAGAGAGTGTAGAGGGAAGGAGTCCTTAGTCATCATTCAGGGTTGTTTCTAAGTTATCAGCACAGTCTAGTCTGGCTTCCCCCTGAATGTTATGCTCAGTGTCTGCCTCAGCTTGGCCAGCTTCTTCGTTGATAGATGTTACCTGAGGAGCTGGGATTGTGTCATTCAACTCATTTTCATCAATGTTGATTTCCTCAGGCTGGTATGTCCTCTGTGTGCAGCCTCTTGACTCCTCTGTCCCTAGGTTGTCCCATGTTGGAAGGTAGGCATCCACTTTCTTATCAGTGGACTTGTCCAAGGTCATGCTAATCATTTTAGCAGTGACCTCCTTGATGGCCTGATTTTTTCTGAACTCAAGAGTAGATTCATAAAAAACAACATGGGGTGTTTCTTCCTCCACAAGGGTTCTGAGGTTATATACCCTGAAAGCTCTACTGATTTGAGAATATCCAAGGAAAATTCCTTCATCAGCTTTGCTGTCAAAGGTTTTCAGTTGCCTCTTCCCATTGTTGTGAATGAAACACTTGCAGCCGAATATATGTAAGTAGGATACCTGAGGTTTCCTACCATTCCATAGCTCATAGGGGGTTTTTCCTTGAGTTTTGGTGAGCATGGATCTATTTTGAGTGTAGCAGGCTGTATGAATGGCTTAGGCCCAGAATCTTTTGGGAATTTGTGCATCTGCAAACATGGTTTTGGCAGCCTCCTTTAGTGTCCTGTTTCTTCTTTTAGCTATCCCATTTTGTTGAGGAGTTCTTGCAGCTGATGTCTCATGGGATATTCCTGACTTGTTGCAAAAATCAGTAATAATGGAATTAATGAACTCAATACCTTTATCAGATCTGATCTTGACAATAGAAAGATCCTTTTCATTTCATATCTTCCTGAGTAGTTCAGGTAGCCTGAGTTGAGTATCCTTCTTGCTGGACATGAAGATCACCCATGTGAATCTTGAAAAGTCATCAACTACCACCAGTGTGTATTTGCTTCCATTGATGCTGGCTAGTGTGACAGGACCAAATAGGTCCATGTGCAAAAGTTGAAGTACCCTGTCAGTGGAGGGATTTGATTTATTTTTGAATGATGCTCTTATTTACTTCCCTTCTTGGCAAGCTTTGCAAATATGATCTTTGTTGAACACTTCATAAGGTATCCCTTCCACTAGGCTCAGCCTTGATATCTTGTTGAGTGTTTTGAAATTCAGATGGTTGAGTCTTCTGTGCCATAGCCAAGTCAGGTCACTTGAGCTTTTGGCAATGAGACAGGTCTCTTCTGGACATGATCTCGGATCTGCAAGAGAGACATTTCCTTTCCTAGACCCTGTTAGTAGTACCTGTGTGTTTGATGCATTTCTTACACAACACAAGTTACTTGAAAACTTAACACTATATCCTTTATCACACAATTGGCTTATAGAAAGCAGGTTATGTTTTAGTCCACAGACATATGATACATTTGTTACCTGGATTGACCCTATCATCAGGGTACCAAAACCTTTTGTGGTTCCTTTAGAGTTGTCACCAAAAGTGACATGTGGACCTTTCTTTTCCTTGTAGTTTGTTAGAAGACTTTGGTTTCCTGTCATATGCCTTGAGCAACCATTATCCAGGTACCAATCATCTTGAGAATCCAAATAGTCCTGCATAAAAATTAATTCTTAGGTGTCCATTTTGTGTTGGGTCCTATTTGGTTAGCTGTACCTTTTGGGATCCAAATCTGCTTAACAGTCCTAGTTACTATGGACTGGCTGATTCTTCTCTCATAAACATCTACATAGACAGTGGACTCCTTAAATGCCCTAGGAGTTGACTGCCTATAAGTGTTAGTCCTCTGTGGAACAGGTGGCCTGACATTCCTCCTATTCCTAGAAGACTTTGGTGTAGCTGGCCTAAAGTGTTGTTGATAAGGAAGGGTATAGGCCCTCTCACAGGGTATATATGAGGATGATTCCCTGTAGTTAACCCTTCTGTCAACTCCCCTGACAGAGGGTTCAGGGCAGTTTGTCCTCTGCCTAAATTGTCTCCTAAGAGAAGATCTAGATTGGGGATAAGTGTACTGAACATTACTCCATTTGTTTCAAGAAGGTTGGTTTCTTCTTTGGAGTTGATTCTTCTTGGAGTTTATTCTGAGAGGTGTATAGGTTGTTCTAGCCTTTTCAGTGGGCCTACTAGGCACTATCACCTCCTCAGTTAGTTCAGCAGGCCTTTTGCCCTTATCAAGGGTCCTTCTGGGATTCTCAGAGGAGATTACAAACACTCTCTCTCCACTGCTAGTAGGTGCAGTGTTGAGAGGGCCTTCTGAGGATGTACATTGGAAGAATCCTATCCCATGTCTATTGTCTGAACTATTTTGTAAACTCGGAATTTTCTCTATAGCAAGAGAGGGTTTATTCAGGGATTCTAACTTTATCAACAGATGATCCTCAGATTCCTTCAGCAAATTTACATTGCTGATTAGGGTTTTGACTTGGATTACTAGCTCATTGTTTTCACTGGCTAGCCTTATCTGATCACTGGTCAGTCCCCTGATCAGTTCATCATTTGCACTGACCTGACTTTTAGGTGTTTCCACCTCATTTTTCAAGGCAATGGTTTGGGACTCCGAAGCAAGGTCTACCTCATTCTCAGATTCAGCTAGCTTGGAATTATCATTGGCTAGCTTCCTATTCTCTTCCTCAAGAGTGAGGTATGCCGCTTGCAGCCTGGAGAAGTCAACCATCAATTGTTCTAAGGAGAACTGAAGGTTGAGGTCCCCTGCTGACTCTGAGCTAGGCTCAGGTGAGTGTTCTACTAACTGACAGAGTTGGGATTGTACCTCAGGTTCCTCATTGGCCATAAGGCATAGATCATCATCACTGCTGTCAGTGAACATTTCCTTAGAGGAGCTTGCAGCTTGCTCATCTTCTACCACCATTGCTCTCCTTTCCAGTCTCCTGTCCCACTTGGCCTGCCTTTCATTTCTCTCGTTAGTACTCAGCTGAGGACAGTCATACTGGAAGTGCCCTGTCTTGTTGCACATGTCGCATCTCTTGTTGTCATCATCATCAGCTTCTTCCTTTGTGAGGTGGATTCCTCACCTTTGTGATTTCTCTTGTATTCTTATTCAGGTTCCTTCTTATCCCTGGGAGTGAATCTGGACTTCTTCTCCTTTTTGTCCTGATAATATCTTTTGTATTTGCCGAATCTTGAATTCAATTTTTCAAACCTTCTTGCTAGAAGGTTCATTTCTTCTTTCAGCTCAGCTTTACTCTGGGATTTGCATGGTTTGTTGGCTTTCTTGATCTTGGCTGGTTCAGCTTCAGAAAAGTTTGCCTTGAAGGCTAATCCTTTCTCAGATGAGGAAGGCTCTTCTGTAGCTCTTTTTCTGTTTAAGTCATACTCATAGGCCTTGAGTTCTGAGAATACTTGTTGCATGGACATGTTGGACAGATCCTTTGTATTCTGCATCATGACAGAGTAAACATCCCACCTAGATGAGAGTCTCCTGAGAATTTTGAGAGCAACCTCCCTCTTAGTGTAGACCTTTCCAAGGGAGTTTATCTCATTCATGATGTCAGTGAACCTGCCATCAAGTTGGTCAATGGTTTCATTTGATTCCATTGAGAATTGTTCATACTTTTGAACAGCCACTGACAATTTGTTTTCTTTAATTTTGTCAGTGCCCTCACATAGGAGAGCCAGAGTATCCCATATCTCTTTTGCAGTTGTACAATGAACAACCCTTCCCATGACAGAGTCGGGAATGGTTGTGTACAATATGTTCATGTCTAAAAATTGAGATTTTGTCTCTTCCTCTCATCAGCAGTGAAGTCATCTTCGTCCTTAGGCCACTCTACTCTAGGATCATTAATTTGAGCTTGTGTGATCCTAGGATTAGCAGTCATAAAGACAAAGGGACCTCTAGTAATGACCCTGAGCATTTCATCATGTACACAGGCTAGGTGAGCCCTTATTCTTATTTTCCAGAAATTATAGCCTTCTACTGAGAACTGGGGCAGCTTATGATGTGATAGATGATTGAGAGGATTGGTTCCCATGTTGGAGTCTGAACTCCCTACAACATTGGTATTGGTTGTTCCTGTGGCTATGTACCCTGTGTTGGGTGATCCTTCTGCTTGAGTAGACATTTTGAAATAAAGACTTCAAAAAGGGTTAGTCAGATCAATTCAGATGACCAGTGATGATATATCAATGCAGTGGTTCTTAGAACCCCCGCTCTGATACCACTTGTTGGTCCCAAATAAACAATGACAGGTGTATGAGGGGAATACACCTATAAGTACAGATTTTTTAAAGAGTAGTTTTTACAGCAGACTTTAAGAACACATGCTACTTGCTTTAAAATGTCAGTGGACTTGAAGGTACCCTGATAAGTGGTCTGTGTGTTTAATCAAAGTATTAGTTATGCAGCGGATTAATTCAAAACCTTTTGAATGTTAACTCACACAGAAGAATAAAGCAAGCAAGACACAGGGAATTTATAGTGGTTCGGAGTTAAACTCTCCTACATCCACTTTTCCTGATTCAACAGGAGAATTCCTTAACCAAAAGAATTCCTTGTTTTAGAGTGCCAAGGTGTACTGATCAAGAACAGCTTCTCTTGATCTCTAGGATTTTCACTGAGTCCTAGTCCTCTCTAGATTTCAGACTGAGACACTCCTCGGCTTACTTTCTTTCAACTCACAGCCTTGAACCTATTTCAATTTAAGGACTTGAGTTTTCCAACTAAGGTTGAGATAACCCATTACAGTGAAGAGCAATATCTAGATTGGGTTATCTCAGTAGGCTTCTAAGAATATTACCGTGTAAGCCTAAGTACAGAGTTGAGCTCTAAACAATGTGAGAACTTGGGAAACTAGAGTGATTTCGAGTGCTTGAGAATGAGATAAACTTTGGAGAGCTTTCAGATTTTCAGATGAGAATGATAGTTTCCCGTACTTAGCTTCTTCTTCAACTCTTGTATTTATAGACTTAATTTGAAAGACTATCCGTTGGAGAGATAGTGTCAAGTTAAGTTATTTTGGTGTTCCAACATTCTTCAAAATCTTTCTCAGATTTTGGAGTGGTCGAATATGTCAAATGTTGTAGTCCAACGTTCTTCAAGATCTTCTTCAGATTTTGGATAGTCAACTCTTAAGCATTAATGGTTGAGAGCTGATTAAATGTCTGCTTAGAGTTAATGCAGCCGCCTTTAAAAACTGTGTCATCCTAGGTTGTTGGTTGCTTCTGAACTTGGTACTGACAGGTCAGTCTTTTGTGTCAGGTCCGTACATAGGTGGCAACTTCTCATTTGTCTGACTTAATTGTTCCTCAGTCCAGTCATAACGGTTGCATTGAAGTCCTCTGTCTTTTCATCAGGTGACTTGGAACATTCTCTTTGTTGCATTTAACACTTCATTTATGTGTTTGCAACTCCCTTCATTAATGTTGAATAGCATTTAATGAATCAGGTTACTTGTCTTCAGGGGAGTTCTTCAGGCCGATTGAACTTAGTCTACTGAGGTGCAGTCTTCAATAAGTGGGTGTATCTGCTAATCCTTCATCAGGCTAGACATATTATATCAGGCTAGTTTTTACTTAAGTAGTCTGTTTTATACTAACTTGTTTTCTACACTTTTATCATAGTCTCCTAACACTTTGGGCTAGATTTCTAAGTCTTAGAGATACATTGAAACATCAGGGGGGTCATTGGGACTTTATCAAAACATTTTATCAATCATTTCCCAACAAATATTAATTCTTTTGAGTAATAATACTAGTTTTTAAAATAAAAATGTTTACTTCCTTTGTTTCTTATTATTTGTCTCATTTTATTCTTTCAAACAAACCAATTTAGGAGTATTTTGGGGTGGGGGAAAGATAAATTTGCATAGGTAATGGCGCAATGATAAATAAAAAAGAAACATTATTTTGAATAAAACGAGAAGATTAAATAAAATATGATAGAGTAGTACTAACTCTTTATGAACAATAGAATTAATTGTAAAATAATTTACGAATTTTATAGAGTATATTAATTATAATATAATTTTTTAAAATTTATAATTTGATACATGAATTAATTTACTGTGACAATTCATTACATAGTGTAAATTTCAACTTATACTTACACTTATATAATAACTGGAACCGTTATTAGAGACATGTCACACATCATGTCACATGTTAAATCTGCAATAATTTTTTTAATGTATCAAAATATTCTTTATTAAACAATGCTCAAACACGTTTTAATTAATTAGCTCAATCTAAAATAACTTTAGGCAATAAATAAATATGTAACTCAATGATGTATACAAAAATATGTGTATGTATGTACAGTTGTGGTCAGTGTAATCAAATAAAGATTTAATGAACACTCAATGCATACCCATCATAAAAATGTTGTGTATATATATATATATATATCATAAATTTGGATGTTACAATATAATATTGGATAGTGTATATTTTTTGAGTATTGTGAAAATATCGTGTCAATTTTGTCATAATACATAATTAGATAAAAATTGAAAATATTGCGGTTAAATCATGTTAGGATATTATGTTAGAGTTTTGATACGAAAACCAGCCCAGCTTGTAATAGGATTATCTAAACCTGTTAGTCAGTTGATGAGTAGATTATGATCAAATAGGTACTTGTAAGGGGGAACCTTGCAGTCTTGAAGATTCAAAGATGCTCGTGAGAAGATCAGCTAAGCTCACTTGGAAGACTTAGCCAAATCCTTGAAGACAGAAGATCATGCCAGCTAGCATGATGAAGATAAAGCTGAACTCAAAACAAGTAAAGAAGAACCCAGTTGAAGTCAAAGACCAGCTGAAGAGCCATATGCAGTCAGATGAGGACAAGTTATGCAAGATCGGCTGAGGTTTGCCAGGATCAGCTGAAGTCAGCTAAGATCAGCTGAGGTTGTATGTGTTGTTCGAGGATCCGTCTGAACAAGTTAAGGAGACAAGATCCACACAACGACCACATGATTTATGGAACTGAAGGCAATCAATCAAGGAGGTAAACCTAGATTGAAAATTAGGCCAATTGTCTTAGGTCTTGAATGAAGGTGTTTCCTTTTAAAATAATATGTACCATAATCTATTGTGAGTAGGCATCAAAGTGAAACATGATGTGGAAGATAATTACATGAATATTTCAGTCAATATGGTTTTAAACCGAAACCGAACCAAAATTTTCAATTTTGATTTTTTCTGTTTTCAATGTATATAGTTCGGTTTCGGTTACTAATAATAAGTAATTTAGTTAGCTTGGTTTAGGTGATTTGGTTCGATTCGATAACCGAGTCGAGCCATGCTCACCCCTAGTTATGCATATATATCAAATATATTTTTATAACAGCAGTAATATATATAAATAATAATTATATTGATCATATTTAACATTGACACAAATTCATGTGAATTCAAACTTACAAGAGACCTACTCTTATTTATTTACTTAAATTTTAAGTTATTCTCTCAAATTCTTCCATAAATATGGAAAAGAAGAAAAGATGGATGATGAAGTTGCTTGGAGAGAAAACCCTGGATTGGGCGTGGTGGGAGTCCGGTGGGGTGTAAATTTCAGAATTAAATATCAAAATATTTTTCTTATACATGTAAAAATATATTTACAAAATTATAATAATAAAATAAATGTTACACAACTATTAACAGAAATAACGCAAATTCTAGGATGCGCCAAGTGAATATGATGCACCTTAATTTTAATTCAATTTTATATTTAATTTGATTTTTTCAAAAACACACAGTACACGCTGCACTGTATGTTTTTTTTGGCAATTGAGATATTAACGAGTTGTTCTTGGGGTATTGCAGAGAATTATTCTTGGGTATTAAAGAGTTGTTTTTGGAGTATAACTAAGTTGTTCTTCGTGTATCCAAACTTGTTCTTGGGTTATTAATAAATTGAGGTGTTAGTGAGTTGTTCTTGGGGCATTATCTAGACTTATTCTTGGAATATATTATTTAAACTTGTTCTTGGAATATTACTTAGAGTTGTTCTTGTGTATTTGTGAGTTGTTCTAGGGGCATTTACTTAGTTATTATTCGGGTATTATAAATTGTTCTTTCAATTTTACTCATTTATTTATTATTTGTTTATTAATCATTCATTTATAAATTATTTTTTGGGTATTATAAAATATTCTTTGAGTATTACTAGTTTATTAATTATTCATTTATAAATTGTTCATTGGATATTATAAATTATTATTTGAGTATTATATATTGTTCTTTGGGTATTATAAAATTTCTTTGAGTATTACTCGTTTATTAACTATTTATTTTATTAATTATTCATTTATAAATTGTTCTTTGGATATTATAAATTATTCTTTGGGTATTATACATTATTTTTTTAGTATTATAAATTGTTCTTTAGGATTTTAGGTATTATAAATTATTCTTGGGTTTATTCATTTATCAATTATTCATTTATAAATTATTCTTTGTATATTATAAATTATTATTTGGGTATTATAATTTTTTTGGGTATTATAAGATGTTCTTTGGGCATTATAAATTGTTCTTTAAGTATTACTCATTTATAAATTATTCTTTGGATATTATAAATTATTAATTGAGTATTGTATATTGTTCCTTGAGTATTATAGATTGTTCTTCATGTATTATAAATTATTTTTTGGGTTTATTCATTTATCAATTATTCATTGGGTATTGTAAATTATTCTTTGGATATTATAAATTGTTCTTTGG
>JAPKLY010000244.1:445648-497661 GCA_026898435.1 Prunella vulgaris | reverse complement strand
AACGGTAACAAATCTTCCTAATCTTCGACGAATCATTCATAAGAAATACTAATAGTTCTTCATTCTTGATTTGATTTCTCTCTCTCTCTCTCTATCTCTCTCTCCCTCTTTATGTACTGAGCTTTATATATGCGCAAATACTCAAAGAAAATGCTGTATTTCATCATCTAAAAATATTTTTATACGATAATATTGAAATTTTTGCGTGTATAAAAAATACTGTAACTTCAAAATAATTTTTAATCTTAATTTATATGTTTTTTTGGGTATTAAAAAGTTATCCTTGAGGTATTATTGATTTATTATTAAATTGTTCTTGATATATACTTTATTTGTTAGGGTATTCTTTACTTGTTCTCTGGGTATAATTATATTATTCATGGGGTATTATTAGTATCTTGTTAGGGTATTAGCATCTAAAATATATAATATTAATTAAGAATTTATATATTTATTTGTTTACTTTAAACAGATGATTTCTTTAATATTAAATTGATTTATTATTAAATTGTTCTTGACATATATATACTATATTTGTTAGGGTATTCTTTACTTCTTCTCTGGGTATAATTCTATTATTCATGGGGTATTATTAGTATCTTGTTAGGGTATTAGCATCTAAAATATATAATATCAATTAAGAATTTATATATTTATTTGTTTACTTTAAACAGGTGACTTCTTTAATATTAAATTGATTTATTATTAAATTGTTCTTGACATACACTATATTTGTTAGGGTATTCTTTATTTGTTCTCTGGGTATAATTATATTCTTCATGGGGTATTATTAGTATCTTGTTAGGGTATTAGATTTTAAATTATATAATATTATTTAAGAATTTATATATTTATTTGTTTACTTTAAACAGATGGCTTCTTTCATCAAGCCCCTCATCAAGAACAACTACTTCCTTCCTAAACTGGTGAGTTTTGTGTTATACATAAAATATAAAAATTAATAAAAAATTTAATCATAATTATTCATGTTATGTGCAGAGAATACCTCCTCAGTTTATAAATGAAAATGAAAATTTATTTGCACAATCATCAACTGAAATGACACTGACAGCAAACTACCATCGTGGTAAGAATTGGAAAGTTAAAATAGAGAAAATAGATGAATATCATTACTTCAATGAGTGATGGACAACCTTTGTCGAAGAAGCTGATATAGAATTGCTTGATGTGCTCACTTTCACACTGATTGATGAGCATTCAATCCATGTTGATATCTTTTCAAAAACTGGTTGCTGCAAGAACTGCTCAAACTACGGTTTGTAATTTTTAGAAGCTTACATTCATTTAAATTACAAAAATATATTGACAGTTTTTTAAATTTCCATATGTATTAAACAGATTTTGATGATGATGATGAAGAAGATGAAGTTCAACTTGGGCAGAATAGTTTGAGTTTCACAAAGCAGGTCAAAGACTGCCATTTCACAGCAAATAAAATGGTAATTTATATTTAATTTTACTTCCATTTATCACAAAAAGGAGACACACAATATCTAATTTTGATTTTATTTAACTAATATATTGTTTTATAGGACATCCCCATAAATTTCATAACTGCCGCCGGACTGCTGAACAAAAGAGAAATCAAGTTGAAGGATGAAGAAGAAAGAGTGTGGAAAGTTCAAATGAGAACCAGAGGTGCTGAGTGCATTCAATGTGCAGCGGATGGAAGAAATTTCTTCTTGCAAACAATGCTACAGTAGGTAGCATTGTTGAGTATGAGTTCGTGTCTGGTGAACTCATACGTGCAATTGTAAAAAACAATTAACAAGACTTGTTAGAATAATTATCTACTTTTTTTTATTACAAAGCAATTACAATGTTTGGTTTGTATGCTTCACAAGAGGTTTATTTTGAATAGTTTAATATTAATGTGTGTTTGAATGATTATTTTGAATGTTATAATAATATATATTACTGTTAAAAAAATACACTGATAGTTTTCCTTTCAATACCCAAAGAACAAAAAATAATACACAAAGATAAAAAATCAATACCTAAATAACAGTCAATCAATACCCGAAAAAAATATCAAAAACAAATACTTGATATTTTAAATGGAAGAATTTTATATTAGTGCTCAAATTTTAAGGTAAGTCTTAATTTAAGACTTAAATTTTGAAGTATCTCAAATGAAGATCTACAATTTGATTTTTTTCTCAATTTAAGATCTAATTTTAATAAATTTGTCTCAATTCAAGGTCTGATCAATTTATCTTTATTTCAATTTAATTTTTTATAAGACACTTAAAACATAATAACATTTTATTTTGAATTTATGATTTAAAATATAAAATATAAAATTAAATAATTATAATTGTATTTAATATTCATATTTGGCGTAATTTTTTTTTTTTCAATTCATTGTACAAACAGAAAAAATAAATTTTAAAATATGTTTAATACTTGCATAAAATTTTATTTATTTATTTTAGTTTGATATATTATACTTAAAAATTAATTAAATATAAAAAAAATTATTATGTTAGTGAATCTTTAAAAAAAATTAAAGATAAATGGATAATGCCTTAAATTGAGACAAAAATATTAAAATTAGATTTTAAATTGAGAAAAAAATAAAATATAGATCTTAATTTGAGACATTTCAAAATTAAAATCTTAAATTGAGTCTTACCTTAAAATTTGGGACAACTATACAAATATTAATTATTACAATACATATTAGTTTTATAATAATTAAAATAAAATTGCAAAAACAAAATTACAATGATAACAATTAAGTAATATACCCAAGAGACCATGTCAACAATACCTAAACACCATATAAAGCATACCCAAAGACCGAAAAAAATACCCAAGAAATAAAACATTGACACCATAATAAATTAAAATTTCAAAAATAACTTATAAGTATTAAATTAAAGAAATATAAAAAAATAAACAGAATACGATAAAAACTATTTATAATAATAACAATAAAAAACAATTTATAAAAATAACAGAAAATAAAATTACAAAAAGCAATTAAATAACGCAAAGACAATGTAACAAATACTCAAAAACTAGGCCAAAAATACCCAAAAAAATTAATTATAATTACAAAAAGAATTTATAATAATAAATATATACAGAAAATAATAAATAATTAGTTTTATTTCAAAAATCAGTTAAATAAACATAAATACCTGAAGACATAAAAACAGATACTCAAAGATCAAAACAACAATACCCAAAGATCAGATAACCAATACCCAAAGACCAGATAACAAATACCCAAAGATAATATCACAAATACCCAATGACCAGATTACATATACCCAAAGACTAGTTTACCAATACCAAAAAACCTAAAATAAAAAAATACACAAATACATAAACACAAATACCATAGTAAATTATAAACAAAAAAAATAACTTGTAATAATAAATAAAAAAAATACAAAAAAATACAGAATACGATAAAAAAATGTTTTTATTAAAATAAATAAAATTAATATTGATTCTTATTAAAAAAAACAAGTAAACAACAATAATTACCTAAATATCAAACCAGCAATACCCAAAAACCAGATAACAAATACCCAAAAATCATATAAACAATACCCAAAGATCAAGTCACAAATACCCAAAGAACAGATCATAAATATCACAAGTAAATAAATTATATAACAAGAATAAACAACAATAGCTCCATAACAAAAAAATTAATTCAAAAAATTAAGTACTAATACCCATATATAAACTACATCCATACAAACAACTATAATGTTCTAAAATCATTACACTAATCATCAAAAAATATTAACAGTCATACTTACCCAAAACAACTATTTTCTAATAAACAAACCCCACATTCAACCTCAAAATAACCATTGTTCATGCACCTAAATCTAAAGATTGTTCACCAAATAAACAAAACAACCTCAAACAAAAAAATTTCAGTTCATTTTCCTCCTCTTCCCCCTTCCCAAATTAGTATCTATTTGTTTTAAATTATTCGCAGCACGCTTTTTCTTTAACTCATTAGTTTTTTCCTGTTTCAGCTTCTTCTCATTGGTCAAATCTTCAATCAACTTTGGTTTAGACTTACAAAAATCATAAACCTTCTCTATGATTTTACCCCTAGACTCATTGAAGTTGGAAAACACTATCACAGAATAGTTTTCAGCGCGCATCACTAAGAGAATTTCAGCCTAAAAAGAAAAAAAAATAATAAATAAAATAAGTTAGTAACAAACAATAAAGAATAAAAAAATCAATTAAGAAGAAAAAAAATACCTTTGTCAAATCTGGTCTTGTGTAGGCAGTACCATTGAAATGCTTCATATGATGCATCATGTAAACACCACAATCTTTATCGGGCTTACCCGTCTGCCATTTCAATGATACTCTCTCATAAATATAATTTCCAACATCATCAGCTCTAGAATGTTTCTTTGATGCCAAAAATCATCTCATCAACATACACTAAAACATAAAACAACAAAAATTAAATTAACATATAATAAAAACAAACAAACAAAAACATTTAAAATGTTAGAGATATATACCAATAAATGAGAAGATTTAGTGTAATCATTAATCTTCTCCTCGTGCCTCATATTATTCAACAAGTGTACTTTGTCGTCAACAAAATTAATTGCAACAACAACATAATGATTGTGGATACCAACAGGAATAAAAAGTTGTAAAAAAATAATAATATAAAAAATACCGAAAAATAAAAAATAATAAAGACTAATCATATCAGCAGTCATGAATGAACCTTCATAGACAGACATCCATTCATTCCAAGATGAGTAAACATCATTTTCAACTTTAGCAGATTTTCCATTCACTACAACTTGTTCAACAAAATATTGTTCCAAAAAATAAAATAAAATATAAATTCATATATAATAAATAGTAAAAAAATAAACATCAATAACAATTTACTAATATAAAAAGAATAAAATAGAAATCCCATAAAAAATGCCTAAACAACAACTGAGAAATACCCAAAGAAAAAAATAAAATACCCAAAGAACAATTAGTAATACCAACATCAATTCATTGACACCCAATGATAACCTAAATAACAACTGAAAAATACCCAAAGAAATAAATAAAATACCCAAAGAACAATTAGTAATACCCAACAACAATTCATTGACACATAAAGATAACCTAAACAACAACTGAAAAATACCCAAAGAAATAAATAAAATACCCAAAGAACAAATGAGAAATACCCAAATAAAAAAGTAAAATACACAAAGAACAAATAATAACACCCATCAACAATCATTGACACCCAAAGACAAATACATTATACTAATAATAAATTAAAGTATACAACAAATTAACTAAAAAACAACTCATTATGCCAATAATAATTACACAAAAACAAATAAAGAGGAGTCTTACGCTGTGATTAAGATTAAAACAAAATATGCTCCTCCTAGAATCAGAAATAACCTCAGCATTAACCTCCAAGCACCATGAAGTAATGTTGGAGATGTCAATTTCTTCATTGGGTGACAAACTCATTATCCCATCTTTATACAAACAAACACAATCTTTGTGTGAATAATAGTTATCCCTGCAAAACAAAAAAAGTAAAAAATAAAAACATTATATACACAATAAAAACTAAAAATAAAAAAATTGAAATAATACTTACACTGCAATAGATCTCTCTCCATCATTAAAACAGAAATCCACAACCTCCACGTGAGTTTGGAACATTCTTTTTTAAAGACTCTTATTTGCTCTCACCAATTTGGATACATATCCAATTTCATCATTTATCAACCAAAACAAACTCCTAATATCATCACCTATATTCTCTCTCTTCATGCTAACAGATTATATTGCTTCTTCAAGTTCACCATCAAGACCACCCAACCTACTCTTCAACATCAGTGCACCTTGCGGAGTCGTCTCAACCTGTGCACTCTTTACTGCAACAGCTTTATCAAACTTCTTCATAACTTTCCGAACATCAGGATCTGTACCAGAAACTTTATCTTTTCGAGCAACTTCTTCCATTTTTTTACCAGCTTGACCATCATCAGAAACTTTATCTTTTCGAGCAACCTTCTCAGAAATCTCAGGTCAGACACTTGAACACCCTTGTCATAAATGACCTTCACAGAATCAGACACCTGAACACCCTTATCTACCTTACAAACAATTTTTCTTTTATAATTCTTCAAATTAACAGTGTCTCCAACAATGTCTTCATAGTAAGCCTCATCAAACCAATCTTCAGATCTACTAAGATTAGTTTCATAAACAACAGGATCTGGAGTAAGCAAATCAAAACTCGGAGCTGAATCAGCAAATTGCTTCATCAATGTCACATACTTCACAAGCTTATCAACATACCGATGAAGCTTAGGATTCATAAAAAATTTCTGAGTGTCAGACACATCGGATTCAGCAGTGGATTCTAACTGGGAACTGTTTAAATTTGCATTCTGGATACAGTCCATAAGCTTCTGGACCTTTATATTAAAGTTTTCAAAAAATTCTCTTGCTTCTCCTTTAATTGACAACAAAAATTCTTTTATCTCCTGCAAGATAAAATGTAAATAATAAAAACAACCAATATTAATTAATAATTAACTAATAAACAAAAATTAATAGAATAATAACATATAAAAACTATTAATACCCAAAGATAAAATATAAATACCCCAAGATAAACATATTAATACCCAAACAGTAAAAATAAAAACCCAAATAGTAAAAAAACAAATACCTGAAATTGATCATCATCTTCCTTCTCCTCTTCATTCTTTGAATCACAGCTTGAATCCGTTGGTGCTTTATTCAGGATTCCATTACTAGACAGTGGATATAAATCCTCAACTAACTCCCCTAAACCAAATGTTCCAGGATCAACCTCTTGAGCAGCTCTTTTCTTCAACTTCTCATCAGTCCAATGCTTGATCAATGGAATAGAATGAGGTTCATAAACACCTCTCCACTTCAACCGGTGAAAATATATTATTTGTAAAAGAATGACACAGCCACTGATGTTTTTTACCGCACCCTTTTTGTACAAAGTAATAGACTCAGACAACCTCCTCAATACAAGTTCACACCAATCAAACTCACCAATACAGTCTGGATTCTCTAATGCTTTAAAACAGATGGGGTTTACACTTGTATTTGCAGAAGGACAGAGAAAAGAACACAGACTATACAAAACAAACAACCGCTTAAAATCATCACCACCATAAGGACATTTATCCTTAATAACCGAAGGAAGTTTCCATATCGGACTCTTTGCAACAAACCCATACTTCTCAGCAAAACTATTAAAAGCAGAACAATCATCAGACCTACTATAAAGAGGGACCTCTCACCCTTCATTCCTTGGAATCTTAAACACATCGTAAACATCATCAGCAGTAAATGTAAACTGCCGAAAATAATCAACCATTAACATTCGACTGCTACCATTGAAATTTTCAACAAGCCAATCAATCATGACATTGTTTACAAGCCTATTAAGCTTTAAATCCAGCTAACCTTCAAAACCAATACACACCAAAGATTCCCTTTGTTGATCATTCAAACTTTTCACCAATTCACATAATCCATGTGGACGACACTGAGATATAATTTTACTGCAAGACAAATAATATATAATACATTAAGTAATATCCAAAAGAAATTATAATGAAAACCAATTAACAAATACCTCAACAACAACAAAAAATACCTCAAGACAAACTATTTGATACCTAAAGATGAATAACAAAATACCCAACGAAATAAAAAATAATACCCAACGTAAAAGTCAAAAAATACAAAAATAACAACCAAATAATACAATAAATACAACCACATAATAAAAAATATATATCAAACAATCACAGAAAATACACAAAATCAAATAACAAATAACAAAACAATTCAATTAACAAAATAACTACAACAAAATGACCTATTACATATTAAAAAAGTAAATAAATAATAATACCCGAACATGAAAAAAGTGATACCTAAAGTGTAAACAGAGATACCCAAACATGAAAAAATAATACCCATAGCAGAAAAAATAATACCAAAAGACTAAATGAATAATACACTAATAAACAAAAAAAAAATACCCAAAGAATAACAAAGTTATACCCAAATAACAAAAAAGAAAAAACCTAGAAATCTCTTGTTCAGATACAGAATATACCTCCGATGAAACAACCTTAGAAGATTTTCCTTTGCTTGAATTTTTCTTTATAGATTTTCTCTTTGTTTACGAGTGACTTGCTAGATTTCTTCTTCTCCTTCATAAAAACAATAAGTCTACCATCTTCTTCCTTCGCTGCATGTTCAACAGGATCGCTGACGAAAGGAACTATATCATCACACTATTCACAGCAGAATCTCGATGTTTTTTCCTCTGATACACAATATCTTTCTTGTAATTAGGTCCACTCCCTTTAGGAACCGTATATTTCTTCTTCTTCCCACATTATAACATAAAAAACCCTAAGAAAATTACAAACAGAGCAAGATCAATTAAAAACGATACTCAAAGAACAAAATACTAAAATGAAATTCAAATAATACTAAAAAAAATCACTTACAAAATAACTTCCAGACGAAATCCCGACTACGACAAATGAAAAGGCACCGCCGGAGAAGAGGAACAATGAACAGAAACTCGGAAAAAAGTGAACACGAAACTGACGTAATTTGAAAAAAAAAAAGAGAAAAATGATACAAGGAAGAAAAAGGCGGTTAATTGCCCATTTAATTAAAACCCGAATAGGTTCCGCGCGTTTTCAATCGGATCCCAAATAGGATCCGAATTATTTTTAAATTGGGCCCAAATACAAAGGGCAGAAAATTATGCCAAAAAACAGGGGTGCATAGTATGCACCCTTGTGCATGCTAGAATTTGTGTATATTTTTTTGTGGAATTAGCTCACGCGTCTAAATCGATTTGGTCTCATAACTATGCAATATTTCAATTTAGTTTCATAATAATTCAAATCTAACCAAATTAGTATCAATTGCCCCGAAAAATATAACATGTGACCGACACATGAGTAAAAACGACATCGTTTTAAGTCATTTTTGGCGATTTGAGATAAGTTTGGTCAGATTTGAATTGCTGTGAAATTAAATTAAAATATTATTTAATTATAAAATCAAATAAAAAAAGTAAAAAGTTATGGAAGATTTTGTTATTAATTCAAGAATAAAGTAGCACATGAACTAGCGAAATGGCCGAGAAACACTTCTACATATCACGATTGTGTAGAAAATAATATCCCTAAATGGTTTAGGAATATGACTTACTGTAGTTAATTGATGTTCTAATGCTTTTGAGCTTTCCTTGTAATAAAAATATAATATATATATATATATATATATATATATAAATGAGTGGTACACCCAAATCAAATGTCATTTTTTTCAAACGTTGTGTTTGGTGAGATGGGTTTTTCTTAATTGCTCCTAACTTTGTGAGGGAAATCATTTTCATAAGTAGATATTTTGGAGTTCTTTTAATTAAGTTCAAGCTGCAATGATTAGTCGATAAATCTTGCATCTAATTAAATGCTTCATCTTGCAGTTAGTAGCATCACCTCTACGTCATTTTAACTAAACGACTCATTTCCTCTCTATATATACTCCTCCGTCCCCCAAATTATTTTTATTTGTGTGGGTATGGATGTTAAGAAAATTAAATAAAATAGATAAAGTAAGAATATTATAGAGTCCACTAAAATATAAAATGATTATTTGTGAGTGTGATAATAAAATAATATTTTTAAAAGAGGAATGAGAATAAATTTAGAGGACAGAAAAAAATAGAATGTAGAAATAAATTTGGAGGACAGTGGTCTATTTTTGCGCAGGATAGGTTTCTTATGAAACTTAGTTAAATATAGCAAATGTTTTATAGGCATTGAAAAGTTTATAGGGTTATTAGTTTTTAGTGTAAACTTTTCAGTATAATTAAACTTAAACTTTTTAATATAATCAAATTTAACTTTTCAATACAAACAACTTTAACTGTTAAATTAATACACCGTGCATCAAATGGGCGTGAGACCTACTCATAAATATAATAATATTCATTGAATAATGTTATCATATTTGTAAAATAAATATCATATACAATTCAACATATTTTAATCAATATATCATTGACTAAAATATTTAATTAAAATTCCTCTCACAACTCATCTAATATTACATTATGTCGAATAAAATACTCCCTCCGTCCCGTAGGAATTTGCACCCTACAGGACGACACATTTTTTAAGGAAAATTATTTTATATGTAAAGTAGTGGCATATGGGTAAATATGTGTATAGGTTTGTGAGTGTGCATGTAAATTAATGCAAATTTACGTGGGACGTCCGAATAAGGAAAGTGTACAAATTCCTGTGGGACGGAAGGAGTAATAAGTTTTCTACACTATCCCTCACCACACACCGTTCAACATGTTTGAAACAGTAATATATCAATGACTAAAATATTGTTTTTTCCGTCCTAATTAATTTTAGACAGAAACTTGTATGAAACATTTTACGGTGTAAAATATATTTTATATATTAAAAATTTACGGTGTCATGGTTGGGTCGGGTCGGGTCGAATTTGGCTAATTTACTCAAATTCCCGCGCAAGCCAATTTCTAGATTTTTCACTTTTAGGTATGTTATTTTTTAGGTAAATGCATACTCCCTCCGTCCCAGAAGACATTGCGGTGTCTTTTGGGCACGCGGTTTAAAAAAAATGTATAATAAGTACATTTTTATGAATATTATATGTGTGTTGTGAGAGTAGAGTTTAATAAATGATTTCCACTTTTAGGCATGCAAACTTTTTGTGAGACAAATCAAAATAGAAAGTATGCAATGTCTTTTGGGACGGAGGGAGTATTTTTTTAAGGAAAAATGTGTGTTACAATCAAACTAAACATTATTTTTTACATATATTTCACTTGTTTTTGTAGAAATAACATTTTTTTTCATACAATTTAAGAGCAAAATTGTGTGTTATTATAAGAAAAAATATTATATTTTCATAAGTATATATTTATTTGTATATAAATAATTATTTTATTTTATAATAACACATAAAATAGTAAAAAAATATGTTATTACATGAATCAATATGTCTAGCTTTTAAGGGATGATATATTAAATTAAGAAGAAATAATTACATGTTGATACAAAAATAATGCACTATTTTCAAATAGGTACAAATTTTTTGCATAATAGTGTAAATATAAGTTGAATAATAGAGTTATTTTTTTGCATATTGTACCAATCTGAAAATAGTGCTTATTTTTGTATCATTTCGTAATTGGCCCACATAATATGTTCTTATAAAAATACATATTACCCTACTGTAATACATGTTTGCAAATATATATTCATTTATGTGTTACTATTAGAGAAAATGTGTGTTACTATCTTATGAAATATTGTTATTTTATATATATTCATTTATTGTTATAGAATAAATAGTTTGTTTAACTTAATATTAGAGCAAAATGTGTGTTACTATAAGAAAAAATATTAATTTTTATAATTATTTATTTATTTGTATAGAGATAATTATTTTATTATATAATAACACATATAAAATAGTAAAAAGTGTGTTAATATATGAATCAATATAACTAGATTTAAATGGATGCTCATTAAATTAAAAAACACATATTTATTCATGTAAAAGTACATTTTGTCTTACAGTAATACACATTTTCCTATATAGTAACACACATTTGCTCATTTAGTAACACAAACTGAGGAGCAAATATGTGTTACTATTAAAGGAAATGTGTGTTACTATCTTATGAAATATTGTTATTTTACATATATTCATTTATTTTTATTGAATAAATAGTTTTTCACATTATATAAGAGCAAAATGTATGATGCTATAAGAAAAAATATTAGTTTTCATAAATATTTATTTATTTGTATATAAATAATTATTTTTTATATAATAAACACATATAAATTGTAAAAAAGTGTGTTAATAAATAAATCAATACACCTAGATATATAGAGATGATGATTAAATTAAAACACATATTTATTCTAATAAAAGTACATTTTTTCTCAAAGTAACACACATTTGCCCATATAGTAAAACAAACTGGGGAGAAAATATGTGTTACTATTTAGAGAAAATGTATGATACTTTGCGGATCCATCATTACCTTTTTTTTTCTTTTTTAATTAAATTTTATTATGATTCGCATGAGTGTGCGTCTTAATTTTATAGACTTATTTTCTATTATGTATGTCCCAATTATATAGGATAAAAATTTATATAAACTCGAGTTTACGGTGAACTCGACTTTATCAATTATTATTGTCATGTGTATATTCGTTATCACTGTTTAAGCATATACACTATCACTGTAATGTATATTCGTTATCATTGTTAAGCACATACACTATCACTATTTAAAAAATTATATATATTTTTATAACAGTGATAGTATGCATAAGTAACAGTGATAGTGATTATACATAACAGTGATACGAGTTCATGTGAACTCGAGTTCACAAGAGACCTACTCATTATATAGGCTTTTATTTATCCTAAAGTAGTTTTTCATAATCTATTTTACTAATGTAACCCTGTACATTAATTGTCTCGGAACGTATAACACTTATTAAATAGGGTTATAAACAATTTGTAAATGTTGTCTTTTTAAACATATTCTTAATTTTATTTTATTCTTTTCTGATATGTTTGGTCTGAAAGATAAAATTATCGATCTCACCAACATTTTGATGAGATAGATAATTTTATCTTTCATGTATAAAGTATGATATATATATATATATATATATATACTTCTACAGTTTATATAAGAAAATAATATATATGATTTTTATCTACAAGAAACAACCAAAAATAAATCTCATAATTTGAGCATACAATATATTTAATTATTATATACTATCATCTCTTCTCAAGCTACACATAGACCGAGTCTCCTCTCAAGCTACACATAGACTGAACAATTCTATGAAATTATGTCTATACTTTTGCATATTATGGGTAACGTACGTAGGAGACATTTATATTTTTTCCCTGGAGTTTCATTAGAATTTTCACTACTTAGCTTTCAATTGCCCTCTAATCATCAAAAGAAATGTGAATAACTCATCCTCCTGTCTTTCAAAGAAGGGGCGTATTCTGTTCTATCCCTGCTTGAAACTACTATCTCTTTTACATATTATTATATCTTTAAAATCAATAATTTTATATGAGAGGCCCAACTCGTAGCTTCGATTTAAAGGATTCAAATAAAGAATGATGTAGGACTTCGGGGAAGATGTCTGCAATCTGTAAATCGATTGAGACATGGGATGTGGAAATTCGATTTGAGGACACAAGCTCATGAACAAGGTAATAGTTGATGTCAACATAGTTTTCCCGTTTGTGAGCAATATGATTTTAGCTTTAAAACACAGTATTGTTATTGTCACAATAGAGTGTAAGTCAATTTGATAGAGTGATACATAGTTCCTTGAGCAAGTTGAGTAACGAGACAACCTCTGAAGCAGTGTTTGCAAGAGCTCTATATTTCTGACTCACAACTAGAGCACAAAATAGTGGGTTGATTATGGCACTCCAAAAATCCAAATTATCACAAACAAACAAAATGTCATGCATAGACTGTTGGGTCTCAAGACACCGAACCCAATGTACATCGAAATAAGTTACTGAATGAGTAGACGAATAAAGGAGAGACCAAAGGAAAGAGTGATTTTCAAGTATCAAATATATGTTTTACCTCCTGAAAGTGATCAAGAGTCTGCTGAAGAAATTTACTCACCAAGTTAACAAGAAAGAAAATATTTGAGTGAGTGATAGAGAAATATTGTAGAGCTCCAACCAAATCGCGATATAAAGTCAGATCGTTAAATAAAGCATCATTCGAGGACATCTGAAAATTAACGGGAAAAAGAGTAGAAACTATTGAAGTATGTACATCATCACATGCATGCATGCATGCTCTATAGCTACTGAAATCGTATAACATCTTAGAGTTGTTAGGAGTGTTAGCTGTTTGGTAGATTGTTAGCTACTATGGTAGTTAGTTGGTTAGGCAGTTAGTTACCAAGTCGGTTAAGATATCAGCCATGGAAACTATTTTATAAATAGGACACTAATGTAATCACTTTGATATAATTGAAAACAGACTATAAAACTCAACATGGTATCTTTTGAGCCTAATTCCACATTTTTTAGTTGCTCTTGAAGATCTTCATATCTTCTTCGATCCTTTGTATCTTCATCCATTCCCTCCTTCATATATTCATATCTTCATCCATATGAGTCTTCATACCTTCATATCTTAATCCAGTTGAATCCTCATATCTTCATATCTTCTTAGTTCTTCACTCAATCCATCATATATTTCTCTTATTTTCATATCTGCATATCATCATGAATACTATATCATCTAACAAATTACATACTTTCATTACTCTTCATATTCGCCTGGATAAACCAAACTATAATTTCTGGAGATCTCAGATCATAGCTACTGTTCGAGCTCACCGATTTGAGAATGTGTTGCTCTGTGACTCTGTTCCTAGTGACATAGCTGCTGCTGATGGTGCTTCCACTAGTGGAGCATACGTTTCTGAGTGGTTTAGAAAGGACCAATTTCTTCTAAGTTGGATCTTAAGCTCCATAAATGAGAACATGCTAGGCTATGTCAACCGCTGTTCTCACTCCTTTGAGGTCTGAAGAATACTTGAGGAGTTATTTCATTCTCAGTCGAAGGTAAAGGTTATGTCTTCGAGATTTCAGCTCTAAACACTGAAGAAAAGAGCTCTCACTGTTGATGAATACTTCTTACAAATAAGGACTATTGCAGATGGCCTTCAATCTGCTGATCATCCGATCACTGATGAAGATCTGGTACTTATTATACTTGGTAGTTTGCCTCCTGAGTTTAATGTTATTATCGTAACACTCACTACTCGTGGTGATATACCATCACTGGCTATGGTTCAATCTATCTTACAAACACATGAGATGCGGTTACTTCATGCCTCTACTACTGCATTAATTGTTGTTCCATCACCTACTCCAAGTGCTCATGTGGCTTCTTCAAGCAATTCTTCTTTTGGAAAATTTAAGAGTAAGACCAGATTCTCCAACTCTAAACAAAAGGTTTTCTGTCAAATTTGTGGCAAATCAAACCATACTGCTGTTAAGTGCTACAAAAGGTTTGATCACCCCTATGATGGCCTGGAAAATGGACATACTACTCCACCTAATCCCAACCTCCCAATCCACATCAGGCACACTTTGTTCATCACAGATATGCTCCTACTTCTGGTAATTCCTCTACTCTTTCCTCTACTGGATATACTTCTAACTTTCTCTCTACTGAGCGGTGTGTAGATAGTGGGGCCACTCATCATGTGACATCACAACTTACGAACCTCTCTCTTCACTCACCTTATCAGGGTAAGTCTTCACTCATTGTTGGTGATGGTTCTAAGTTTGGCATTCATAATGTTGGATCTGTGCATCTTCCTACTTTACAGTCTAATGACATGGTTAAACTGGACAATGTTTTACATGTGCAGATATTACTAAGAATCTATTGAGCATTTCACAGTTTTTGAAGGATAACTCTCCTATGATTGAATTCTTCTCTAATTCTTGTGTTGTCAAGGATCTGACCACACACAAGACCCTTTTAAAAGGAGTACTTAAAGATTGTTTATATCAGCTGGACCTTGGTCATCTACTCAAGAAGTCATTTGCTGTTTCTCCAAATTGTAATAATGTTGTTGCTCCTGTTAGTTTGAGCATGAATAATACTATGGGTTGGCACCATATACTTGGCCATCCCTGTGACAATTCTTTTTCTCATGTATTGAGATATTTACAAATTCGTGTCAAAGCTACTGATGTTCATTTTTGTGAAGCTTGTAAACTTGGAAAATTTCATCAGAAATCATTCTCTTCTGTGATTCATACTTCCAAATTTCCTCTTGAAATATTACATGTTGATGTCTGGGGTCCTGGATCAGTTTTATCTCTAGATGGTTACAGATATTACATTGCCATTGTTGATGATTTCTCAAGGTTTACTTGGATCTTTCCTTTATTTTCCAAGTCTGATGTTAAGAGCACATTTATTCAGTTTCTAAACTGTGTGGAGAGATCTCAGAAGCTCAAAGTTCAGTCTATTCAGTGTGACAATGGTGGTGAATTCATTGCCTTGGCTAAGGCTCTTACTCATTTGGGCATTCACTTCAGATTCTCATGTCCATACTCTCATCAGCAAAATGGGCTTGTAGAAAGAAAGCATCAACATATCACTGAACTAGGCCTATAAATATTGGCACACAACTCATTACCTATGCAGTTTTGGTGGCACTCATTCTCTACTGCTGCTCACCTTACTAAAATTTTACCTACTCCTGTTCTCAACAACCTCACCCCTTATTTCAAGCTATTCAACAAACATCCTGATTATTCACACGTGAGAATATTTGATTGTGCCTGCTCTCCTTTTCTCAGACCCTATAACACCTCCAAACTCCAATTTAGAAGCACTAAATGTATTTTTCTGGGCTATTGTACATCACATAAAGGCTATCTTTGCCTACATCTATCTGGAAAAATATACACCTCTTATACAGTTAAGTTCAATGAACTTGATTTTCCCTATCATTCTCTATTTTCCTCTCTATCTTTTCCTTTCCAAAACAATATACCAACTCACACTGTCATTCCTTCATCTCTTACTAACACAACTACTGTCTCATTTCCTTCAACATACTCTCCCCTTCATACTTCTGATTATTCCACTAGGGAGCTACAATCATCCTCTTCCTCTTCTCAATCTATACATCATCAATCCCCAGTCCAGTCATACTTTTCAGTACCACTTACACACCATAATTATGATAGCACTCACTCCACAATCACTAGATCAAAGAATGGCATTTTCAAATCTAAGGTTATGTCTGTCACTTCACATACTATATCTAAACCTGACACTGTATCAGAAGCTTTGGCATATTCTTTATGGAAGAAAGCAATGCAAACAGAATTTGATGCTCTCATCAACAACAATAGCTGGGAGTTGGTTCCTAAAATATCTGATATGCACATTATATAAACTAAATGGTTGTTTAAAGTCAAGCATCACAAGGATGGATTAGTTGAGAGGTTAAAAGTCAGACTTGTGGCCAGAGGGTTCCAACAACATGCTGGGGTGGATTTCTTTCAGACCTTCAGTCCAGTTCTCAAACCACAAACTTTGAGAATCATCTTCAGCCTAGCAGTTACGAAACACTAGTCTATATAGCAAGTGGACATCAACAATGCATTTCTCAAAGGTGACTTGAAAGAAACAATGTACATTGATCAACCTGAGGGGTTTCTTGACTTATCTCATCAGTCTTATGTCTGCAAGCTGAAGAAGGCATTATATAGGCTAAAACAGTCTCCCAAGGCATGGTATGACACCCTCCATTCCTTCCTTATTCATACTGGTTTCACTCACTCCAGGGCAGATCGTTGTTTGTTTCATAAAAGGTTCAATGTGAAGCAGCTCCAGCTTCTAGGTTATGTTGATGATATTCTCATCACCAATGATGATCCTTCTATGATCAGTGAGATTATTCATTACCTTATATCACAAGTTCTCTCTCAAACACCTTGGTGAGGTTAATTACTTTCAGGGGTTAGAAGCTCATGTCACTCCTTCCAGTATCTCTCTCACTCAGTCCAAATACATCAAAGATCTACTCTTATAAACCAAACTTCTTAACACCAAGCCCTGCCCAACTCCATCTTGTCCTAACCAAAAATTGCATCTCAATGACAATCTTCCTTTTCATAATGCTTCTCTCTATAGAAGTGTTGTTGGTGCTTTACTCTCACTAGACCTGATATAGCTTTCTCAGTTTCTTCAAGAACCTACTCAAAATCACTGGAAATGGTGCAAAAGAGTCCTAAGATATCTCAAAGGTTCTATCACTTGTGGTTTGTTTATTGTTCCTATTTCTTCTTTCAGGTTGTTTGGTTATGCTCATACGGATTATGCTGCTAGCATTGATGACCAGAGGAGCACCTCTGGATATTGTATCAAGCTAGGCTCCAATCTCATCACATGGAGCTCAAGAAAGCAGACTGTGGTAGCTCGAAGCACAACAGAGGCAGAATATAGAGCACTTACATTTTCTGCCACAGATATCTTGTGGATTCATACATTATGCACTGTACTCATGCTTTTGCTAGAATCTCCTTCTATTCTCTGGTGTGACAACGATGGAGCAATCAAACTTGCTTTTAGTCCTACTTTTCACGGCCTTACGGAACACATTGAAGTGGATGTGCACTTCCTTCGTGAAAATATTCTTGATCAAGTGTTAGACATTCGTAATGTTCCTACTGATGATCAATTGTCTAATATACTTACCAAATCCCTACCTCCTATACGGTTCCAGAAGCTGGCTACTCAACTTGGTTTATCTCATGATTTTGGTTAAACCATTTTTTGTGCATATTGAAGTATGTACATCATCACATGCATGCATGCATGCTCTATAGCTAGTGAAAATGTATAACATCTTAGAGTTGTTAGGAGTGTTAGCTGTTTGTTAGATTGTTAGCTACTATGGTTGTTAGTTTGTTATAACTGCTAGTTAGTTAGGCAGTTAGTTATCAAGTCGGTTAAGATATCAACCATGTGGAAACTATTGTACAAATAGGACACTAATGTAATCACTTTGATATAATGGAAAACACATTCTAAAACTCAACAGAAACATGCTTTAACATCTTCAAGTTTCGGTCATTTGAGAAAATCTCAAACATTTTGATTCAGAAATAAATCGTTTGAAGTATATAACTTCAAGACCCAAAAAATAGCAAAGTTTCTGAAGATCCTTGATAGCAAACTCTCGTTGAAGATGAGAAATAAAAGATACCAATAACTCAAACGAATTTCCTCTCAAAATAAAATCATCAACAATTAAATAAAGAATATACTTGTCATTAATGTATATATATAAATAGGAAAGAATCTAAATGGTTACAAGTGAAGTCAATACTAAGTAAGAAATTACTCATTGATTAAAACCAGGCACGAGGTGCTTGTTTAAGTTTATAAAGTGATTTCTTTAGTTGACAAACATGATTTGAAAACTTAGGATCTGCATGGTTGTTCATATAGTCAGGCTTATTTGACACCGAGCTGATGGAAAGGACAATCATGCATTACTACTTAAGATAGAATTACCACTAGAATTGAGGATGCCCAAACAACCAAACTTAAGTATGGGAGTAATGAAAACTGTGCGATTGAGTGAAATCCTGAGCTACAAGACAAGCTTTGGGTCGATTAATGGAGCCACTCACCAAATATTTAGTACAAAACACTCATTTTGAACTAGTATTCAATGGACGACAATGAAGAGCAGAAAACTAGTCATCTATCGCAGCAACCAGGTCAAGTTGTTTTGTAGTTGATTTATGAATATTGCTATAACCCAAAATGACGAAAATACAATAAATTAAGCATGCAATATTTTCGATTATCTTTTACTATATATCATCTTTGTTCAAAACTCAATCAATTTATAAAAATGGGAAAGTGTACTTTATTTAAATCCATGTCACAATTCATTTAATAATATTATATCAATTCAAATAATTGTATATCTTTTATTCTTAGCTAAACTAAGAATAGTTGTTTATCTTTTAATTATCCCTCGCCACATGTATAAATTTTACATATATTGTGTCGGTCAATTATTTAACGTAAATTTCATTGTTGACGTGGCATCGTAGAGGACGCTAGGTTTACTCAATGTGCAAGTTTATACGTCCAAAAATATTGTTTAGGAAAAGGAATGCTTTTCTGGTTACTAAAGTTTAATATGTTGCATGATTTCTTAACTTTTAATAAACATAAAGATATGGATTATGGATATTTCATATTTGTATTTTGAACTAAGTAACAATATAATATATGTTCTATTTGCACACGGTTAGTACAAGTCAACCAAACGTATAAGCATTACCCAAAAGAAAAATATTAAAATTACGCTACTATTTTTCCATGATATTAAACCAAAAAATTTGAACAAAGAAATTATTATCTATCCATACATTTTATACTCCTTATTATTAATTTGATAAATGAAAATTTTCAAATTTTATATTAACACAAATGTATTAGAATAAAGGGAAATTTACAAAATTGTTTACAAAATTGACACTAATTACAAATTGGTTCTGTGTAGAAAAAAAATATGCTTCTGTGCAGGAAAAAATTATACTTCTGTGCAAATATTATGAACCAATTTGTAAATATAATCGTTTTTGAATCAATATGTAAATGCCCCAAATAAAATTAGGGAAAGTGTCAGTTTAATTTGTACTCTCTTTCTCTCTCTCTCAACCAAAAAATGTTTTTGTAATGGTGGTCGGTTTTGTGATAATATAGTGGTGAAGGAATCAATAGGGAGGGAGGGAGGGTGATGACTTGAGGCCGATGGTGATGATTTTAGAGAAGCTCCGCGATGACAACGGTTTCAGACGATGGTTGGGCGGCGATAGTTTCAAATGGTGGCTTGGCAACGGGTTGCAGGCTGGATGATGATTTCAGACGGTGGCTGGGCAATGGACTTTCAAGCGCGGAGAAAATGGGGTGACGGCGATGGTCTCTTTCCAAGAGAGGGAACCTGAACCACAGTACACCTTGGAACAATAAAAATAAGACCAACTCCATTGAATGAATTCTCCTATTCAATCTGAATTGTGAATGTAGGAGGTTGAGTCTCTGAATCACATTAAATTCTTGTGTGTTTTATATTGCTTTCTGCACTGCTTAATCTTGTCATATCATCTGAGGATTGAATCAACCAATCCTGACCGAACCAGTGCAGTGACATCTTAATCACAAGCTTTGAAAAACTAAGTCAAGGACTTCCAGAAAATCTAAAACGAGTAGAATCTAAGGGCTAACACTTCCGCGTTAAAGCTTAACGTTAAAATAATTATCCAACTAGTAGGTATTATGTGAAAATGGTTCATGAACCATTTTTTAACAAGACAAAAAAATAAATTTATAAATATAAATCTTATATCACAAAGTGGTTTATATCATGAAATTTGTTTATATAATACTTTGTCATATCCTAACTAATAAGCTTTATAGATATTAGTAGGTGGATTATCTTATTTTAGTCCGAGCATTCAAGACCACAACTAATTTGAATCCTGACAGTCTTACTGTCTGCATTCATGATCATATATCCTTCTGTATAGCTAACTATGAAATGTGAGGAATCTTGCAAAAAAAAAAAAAATTTGACATAAATGTATTCTCAATCCATGCACTTATTTAGCTGGTTTAGGACCAGTAATTTGTGTATCTAATTCTCTTTTATTATATTTGTAAATTATATAATTTTTAATAGATTTAAGTCATTCTTTGATAAACTTTTATGTGTAGATCTCTTATTTCATATTTACTTATTTATTTATATAATTATTCAAAAACCTAATAATATACATCCTAGTCTTAATCCTTACCATAAAGGAGAGAATTATGTGGCAAAGGCACAAATCAAAATTTCAAAATCTCCTCCTTTCCTTCATCCATTTTTTTTTAATTTTAATCCTGGCCATTTATTTTTTTCTTTAAATCTTGACCGTTTGCTTATCCTCTGTATATTGACTTCTTAGTTTTTATTGTAGCAATTCGTTCTCTTTTTCAATCGCCTTCCATCTTCTTTGTTTCTCGGTCATTTTTATTCGTCCAAGTTATTTGGGGTACATTTTTTTGCATACGTTTTATTTATCTATATTTATCTAACGTGAATTTTTTTTATAGGAATTTTTCTTTTATCATTTCTTCTTCGATTGTGATAATTTATTTTAAGAAAATCATGTTATAATGAGCCTCAATTTTTTATTTTGTTGTTTATTATTTCAACCATATGGTGCTATCTTACATACAATAAATTGTGATATTTTCTTGCGTAAATAGATTGGGCACGTATATTTGTGGACAACTTAAAATGGATCAAACTAATCATGAGTGACCAAAAAAATATAATTTCGTGATGTGAAACTGCTCAGGAGAGTCCTACTCTACAATTTGATGTGTTTATTGATATAATTATTTTTATAAATTGAAATTATATTGTAAAATACTATAGAATTATTGAATATATCTAATGGTATTAGTAAATATATATATACCTAAAAATATTAATTTCAAATGATAAACACATTTCACGGGAGACCTACTCATGTATATTTGATATTTTTTTTAAATGTGAAAAATGAGAATATCAAATTTTGAAATTGATTTTGATGCAGATATGAGGTTCACTTTTACACACGTACGTGCACTTAAACCCCATTCTTAAGTAGAACGAAAAAAAAAAAATTGATAGCAAAATTTGAAATTATATGATTTTTTTAATTTGAGTTCTATTAATTAGAAAAGACGTAATTAAACAAATAGCTATTAGTAGACCACCTTATAATGCACGCAACAATTTCATTAGGACAACATGCAGTATTAATCCCTTAAACTTACATTACTACATCAAAATTTACTAAAATTGGTTGAATTGTGTTGATAAAAAGGCCCAAGGTTTTTGCCTTAAAACAAAAAGTCCTAACTTCACAAAATTACCAAGTTGCAAGTGTCAAGACTTCTACCAACTACATTACCTATTTTTACGACATTTGTCCTCAATTTGCAATACTTTAAAGGTTAATAAATTGCACCAAGTTTCTTATACATCTGGTACAAGTGTATTTACTAAACAATTTAGGCTTATTTATATTGAAAAATATAGGTTGATTATACTGAATAGTGTAATCTAATTTTACTAGAAAGTTTACACTGTTATCTATTTTCAATGTAGATTATTTAGTGTAATCAACCTACATATTCCAATATAATTAGCTCATATTTTTCAGTGTAAACAATATCAACTGTTGAGTTGGTGCATTGTGCACCAAATGCACAAAAGACTTGCTCTAATAAATTTTATATTTAAACATAAATATGTTTATCATATACGAGTGCAGGGGTAATACGATACAGTTTCAAAATACTAATTTTTAAAAAAGTTAGGATGCAATTCGTTAAGAATAAGTCTGTTTATTTATATTATATATAATACCTACAAAATATATTATACATTTTAAATTTTTGTAAATCAAATGTATGCAATTTATATTCTATCCCCAAAACTTAAACATATTCAATGATTTAATATAATTATGTAAGAAAACATCAATTCAAGTTTCATTAGTTCAATTTATAACTCATAATTGTGAATTCAATCTAAAATAGTGTTACATTGTCAATTTAAATTATACAGCATAATAAAATCTAGAGATAATTACAAAATGAGATCACTTATAATCATGGGTGTAAATGACGTTTGGGGGTCAGCGGGCGGTCAAGTACCTTCAAGCGCCAAGACCGCCTAGGTGTCACATTGGCGGCGCCAAGGTTTTTTAATATATTTATAATTATTTTAAAAAAAAACTCTACTAATACTAATTTTTTCTAATAAAATTGTACCATTTCACAATAAATTATAAATTTAAAACATAATTAATAGTTTAATACCCAAATACATTTTTCACAAAATATAACAAGTCCACAAAATACAACTAGTCCGCTTCTCTCTCTCTCTTTCCCCGATCTATCTTCTCGTTTCTTTCATTTTTTTTTTGTTTAAGTAGTGTTCCTTAATTACTTATTAGTTGTTGTCACCAAGCGCCAAGACCACATAGGCGGTGCCAATGTTTTTCTATTTTTATTTTATTTTTTATTAACATTAATTTTTTTCCAAACATATATTAATAAAAATATACATTATAGATAAATTATAAATTTAAAACATAATTAATAACTATCATAAAATATAAAAAGTCAACAAAATGTTTAAAACTATCATAATACGACATTATCCAACTTCTAAATGAAACACAAAAAGAGCAAAATACATAGAACGAATAAATTATGAAGTAGTTCAATTAAACATTCATTTTTTAGTAATTTAATAAATTAATTTTTTTTTATTTTAGTTCTAACTTTTAAGTTGAAATTAAAATTAAAAAAGAAGAGTAATGGTCATCTAGGCGGTGCCAAGACGGCCTCCGCAGTGCTAAATGTGTTGGCGGATTTTTCTCGACGATTTGATCTTGGCGTCGGCAATCGAGGACCTTCAAACGTTTAGGCGGTCTCAACGACCGTCATTTACATTCATGCTAATAATACATTATTTATCAAGAGGAATACAAAAAATCACATATTACAAGGAGTGTCAAAAGTGGGGTGCACTATTGTTTTTAGTACATATGGTTACAACTTTTTGCTGCTGCGTCAATTGCAATTACCCCCTCCCCAAATTCAACCACCAACCCCCCACCCCAAATTCAAATTTGAAATTATTTTTTTTATTTCGTAATGATTGCTCAGTTTTCTTTTTTCAGTTTAATTTTATTTTTCGTTTAATTTTTTCAGCATTCTTTTTTCAGTATGGTAACCTTTCCATTTAATTTTGTATATACAATTGATTTTTTATTATTATACTTCTATTTTAATTAATTTTTTACATATTTTTTTAATTTTATTTTTGTATTTACAATTGATGTTTCATATGCAGAATTGCATAATATTAATATTATTCAGCATAACATTAATATGTATTCCATATATATGCAATTTTAATTTTTTGAATATCATTAATCATCATTTTTTTGCAGATAAAGGTGAAAATTTTGAAGCAACCAAATCCTCAAAGTATATGAGATTTTCACACTCGTTCACTATTCCTTTTTAAAATTTTAATACAGCCTCCCCTGTATATCAAATCTCAGGTTACAGCAACCAAATCCTCAGAATCAAACTTCGAATTCATGCAGCAGCCGGCACTCTTTGAGGACGAGGAGAGGCAGAGACTCGTGGAGGTGAAGGACGAGCAGCGACAATTAAAACCTTATAAAAAAATTAATTAACAACAAAATTGATTAACAAAAATCCCAAAAAATTCCAAAAAAGATAAAATCTTGAGAAACTTTTTTCTTAAAAAAAAAAAACAACAAACCCCCCCAAAAATTGATTAATCTAAAAAAATCTCAAAAAGACATTTAAAAAATCTGGTGGCTCCGTAACGTATGAAAAAAAACCTAAAAAAATCGAAACAAATTTTGATTAGCAACAAAATCGAAACAAAATAATTCCAAAAAATTATTTAAAAACAAAATCGATTACCAATTTTTGAAAAATTCCCAAAAACATGAGAAACCAAATTTTTAAAATCCAAAAAAACTGATAATAAAAAAAGCCTTAGATCCGGTGAAGGCTACGCGGTGTTGAGAGAGTAGAGGCCGCCATGGTGTCTTTCCGGTGGCGGTGGTGGCATCTTGGGGCCTGGGGACTGCCGGTTCCGCGAGGATGGGGCCTGGGGACAGCTGGTTTCGCGAGGCGGGGCTCACCACCGGCGACGGGCGATTTCCGAGATGGGGGCGACGATGGGGCCGCCGGCGTCTGGCGGTTTGAGAGGGCGATGATGGGGCTGCCGGCGACTGAAGATGGGCCTAGGATGGGAAATGGGTTTGTCTCAAATGGTTTTGGGGGAGAGAGAGAGAGAGGAAGGGGGATGGTTTTTCTAGGATGGGAAATGGGTTTCTCATACGTGGGTGGGTTTAATTTGGGGGGTGGGGGTGGGCTGGGAGTGGGGGAATACGTGTCATTAAAATTCATACGTATTTAGTGACATGGGACAGGTGTAGACCCCATTTTTTGAATCTTTTGGTAATATGAGGTTCATTTCGTGATCCTTCATGCAATGATTTTAAAATCGGACCGGACCGGCCGGTTCAACCGGTTGAATCGGGAACCGGCCTCGACACCGGTCCGGAACTTGCTTAAAAACCGTTTTGGGGTTGAACCGGTCAAAAACCGATTCAACCGGGAAAACCGTCCGAAACGGTTGAACCGGTTAACCAGAGAAGATGCAGATTTTTCAGGCAAACCGCCTCGGAGCCCCTAGGCGGGCGAGGCGTGGGAGGAGGCGGCGTGGCCGTGGACGGCAGGGGGTGCGTCGCGTGTGGAAGTGCGGAGGCGAGGCTGTCTGATGTAGCGCACAGGCGTGGGAGGAGGCGGCGATTGAGGTGGAGGAGGCTGCGGTTGAGGTGGAGGAGGCGGCGTGGCCGTGAACGGCAGGGGGTGCGTCGCGTGTGGCAGCGAGGAGGCGAGGCTGTCTGATGTAGCGAACAGGCGTGGGAGGAGGCGGCGATGCCTGGCCGCTGAAAATCCTTGGAGGAAGAGAACAAGACTACAAGAGTATAATAGACGGTACAATGTGGATATGTGGGTTTCTGAAATGTTAGGGTTTTTGAAATTTTAGGTTTAGATATAGGTTTAATGGGCCATTAATGAAATTTTGGCCCAACTTTCTAATTTTTTATATGGGCTGCAGAGTGTTGAATGAATTGTGGAAGGGAATTAAGTAAATAACATTATCAAATTATCTTTAAAAAAAAAGGAAAATGATTCTATTGTATTAATTTAATTTTATAAGTGGATATTTATTTTATTTAACATAGAAAATATTAAAAAATAGGTATAAATTATTTTAACGGTTGAACCGCCGATCCAACCGGTTGGACCGGTTGAACCGTAAACCGGTGCCTTGTCCGGTTTGATCACCGGTCCGGTTATGAAAACACTGCCTTCATGTAACATGAAATTTTTTGTATTCCTCTATGTAATAATACTATCTTAAATGACCTTATATGTAACTTACTCTAAAATCTAACTGAAATAACATATTAACAATGGTTATTGGTTGCACCTGGGTGCACTCATACACTTAAAATTGAGGGCCAACTTTAATTTAACTTTGACTGACCCAAAACCGACTCCAACCCGAAAAAGAAGTTGCGGATCTGCACAAAAGTCACTGCCACTCCATTCTGCAACCACCAAAGTTTCACGCTGGGATTCAAGCCATATTCGACGCCACCAACCTCAGAAGTTGCCGCCATGCAACAATCGCAACCACCACCACCACCTTGTTATTCGAAGCTTTTCACCAAATATCATGCTCGTTGCACCATCCACGACAGAATAAACACCCACCGATGTCGTAGTTCAATGAATTGAAAACCGAAGCTATAACCTGAAGCTATTGGAGCTGTTGCCACAGTTGAAGAAAAAGCCTCCCAGTCATCGTTCATCACCATCGATGCCTAGAAGAAAGAAACACCAGAGTCACCCCAGTTCGTTGCCCGTACACTGTCAACAATGACCACCCGCCATCGAGCCCTATTTCTTTCTCCACTGCAGGAACCTGTTCGAGGAAGATATTTGAACCTTGAATTTTATACTTTTATACTCATTTTTTTACACTAAACTTCGTATTGAATGTATCTGTTAATTAAGATTAATTTTATACATATGCATGTATTGAGTTAATTGATTTCTATTTGATAAGAATTGAATAGTTGTTATACCTCAAGAACAAGTCAGTAATACCCTAAAAATAAGTAATTAATACCCGAAGAATAAGTCAGTAAATACATAAGAATAACTCAATAATATCCGAATAATTAGTTAGTAAATACCCTAAGAACAAGTCAGTAATATCCCAAGAATAAGTCTAAATCAGTATTATCCAAAAAATAAATCTAAGTAATACCCAAAGAACAAGTCAGTAATACCCCAAAAACAAGGCTAAATAATACCCAAAGAGCAAGTGAGTAGTACCCGAAAAATAAGTCAGTAATACTCGAAAAATAAGTCAGTAATAACACAATAACCAGTCTAAGTAATACTCGAAGAACAAGTAGGTAATACCCCCAATTGCCAAAAAATACACAGTGCAGCGTGTAACTGTGTATTTTAAAACTATTAAAAATTTGACTCATTTTTTACCCCCGGATTTTATCTAATTGGGCCAGTCAAAATTGAGCCCAAATTTCAAGTGTACATTTGGGTGCACATAAGTATTTATGTATATTTAATCTTAACAAATAGGATAGGCTGATTCAAAATTCCATTAATCGAATTATCGAGGTGGAAGATCCAATACGCAAATTCAAAAATTGCATCATTTCTGAAAGACATATACAAATTTAATACTGTAATATAATATTTTTAAAATAACTAATGCATCTTGGTTATGGCACATCTTCAATGTCCAGACTAAAATTTCAATTTCTTCGTTCCATTAGGAGAAAGTGTGAATTGTATGGAAATGGTTGTGAATTAATATAATTAAATTGAGCAGGCCTTAATATTAAATTTGTTTATAATATATAATTTATACTAATATTATATATTTATTAATATTAACAAATGTATTTTTTATTATTATAATATTTTTAATATAATTTTAGTTTATTATTCTAACAGTATAAGTGAATGCATGTAATTATATTATTTAACGTTATAAATGAAAACATCTAATGATATTATATTGCTAAAAAAATTATTCTTAGAAAACTTTGTACTAATTATAATGATTGTATACCGTAAAACATGTTTATATGAGAATTTGTGTGTAATTAAGAAGATCGAATATATCGACCTTTATATAGTTAAAGGTTAATTCTACATAAATACACCACCTTTTACTAAATTTTCAATTTAATCCAGAGTTTCACGATTATTATAAAAAATCTCAACCTTTTAAAGAGTTTCAATTCGATACACATTTTTTTCCAGCTAGCAACTGATGATGTGTCTCACGAAGCCCGTAAAATGTTGTCACGCTGACGTACACGTGTGAAATTACTTATTTATATTTTATTTTTTTCCACATCATAGATTATATATATAAAAAATAAAAAAAAATTATATTAAAAAAACATTTTTTGAATGAGAAATACCATGGAAAAAAAAAGTTTTCCACCATATTCGAGAGGGACTTCAAACAACACTCAAAATCATTAACAAAATTGCCCAAAAATCTTAGGTTTTGATATATGATATAGAAAAAAAATAAAATATGAAAATGTATTTCACATGTGTACGCCAGCGTGACAATATATCACGCGCTCCAGCAAGACACGTCATCAGTTGCTGGCCAGAAAAAAAAGTGTATTGGATTGAAACTCTTTAAAAGATTGAGAATTTTTATAATAATCGTGAACTTCAGGATTAAATTAAAAGTTGAGTAAAAGGTGGTGTATTTATATAGAATTAATACTATAGTTAATCCATAACTCTTTTTCAGGCTCTCATGCACCGATCAACTGCCAAAAAAATAGACTAATTCCACGTAGTATATATATTGGAATTTTAAAAGATTTGGTCTAGTGATATAAATAATGAAATATGGATATGTAAAATGAGAGAATTATCTGGGGGTCTAGGGTTCCCAAAAGGTATGTTTGGTTCGTAAGATAAAAGTATCTATCCGTAAAAAATATGCATGATTTTGACGGATAGATACTTTTATCTTACAAACCAAACATACCCTAAGTCTTTTTTTTTAACCTCTCACTCTTTTATTATTATTATTATATTATCCTCTTCCCATTTTTCTAAAGTTTTGATTCGCTGTAAGAATAAGATACTACTGAAAAAACAGTTATACAGTTTAGATGCTAGAATCAACAATAAAATAATTTACTATTCTTTTAAAATTATTATAATACAATATCGGATTTGCACCCATCCAATAAAAAGAATACAATTTTATTCATTTGCATATCAGATTCTCCATTAGACAAATTCGACTATCACTTGACAAAATCAGCTAACGGATTCTTGAACCCATTGTGCGAAGTCTTTTTGTTAAGAATTAAATATGTTGTTTCGATTGAATTTTACTAAGTATAATTTCAATTGACAATTATGTGACACTAATTTTAGATTGAATTCACTCTTATAATTTATATATTGAACTAATAGAACTTGAATTGATATTTTCTTACATTATTATATTAAATCATTAAAAGTAGGTTTCTTATGAACTTGTGTTCACTGTCAACTCAAATTCAATATGATCAAATATTAAATATTGGGTTGACCGACAATTAGAGAAATAAGTCATGATTAAATTTTTCGCGTTTGTAGTTGTGCGAGTTTTTGCATTGCATAACAATGATAGTAATAAGGCATGATAATAATAGTGTTAGTGCATGACAGTGATAGTCAAAATGCATGACAATGATAGTCTTTCTTGTATGATAGTAACAGTCATAATGCGTGATAGTGATAGACTTAATACATGATAGTGACAGACTTAATACATAAAAGTAATAAGCATAATGACAGTACTATTTGTTATTTGCATAATAGTGATAGTCATTATTAGGGTTGTGCATAATTCGATTATTAACTAAAAATCGAACCAAAACCGAATCGAAATATGAATTCGGTTCGAGTTATCGTAATATTCGGTTTGGTTTCGATTAGCATTTTACTAAAATTTTGATATTCGGTTTGGTTATTTACCAAAATTATTTTGGTTAACCGATATTCGAACTAAATTAATTATATATTTAATAAATATTTATATATAAAGCATTTAAAATTTTGGTTCAATTGAACTATATTTTTTAAATATTGACTTGGTTTGCATTTTTATTCACTTATTTGTAGGATGTCCGGTAAGATCAGAGTATTTGGGGGAGCTCGTCGACTCAATTGCCTTTCTTATCTTCCAGGCGAACCTTCAAGATATGTTTGAGAATTATGTTAACAACTTCAACATGTTTGTTAGACTGCGGGTGGTAGGGGGTTGAGTAGTGTTTCTTTATATTCTAGGAGCTACTGAATTCCCTGAGCTTCTGCCGTCAAAATGTTTCCCATTGTCCGTGACAATAGACTATGGGAGTCCGAATCTGCAGACCAGATTTTTTCCAAATAAAGTTGATTATCCTTTCTTGCGTTGTTGTTACCAATGCTTCAGTTTTAGCCCACTTAGTGTAGTAGTCTACCACGACTACAACAAATTTAACACTGTCTTTGCCAAGTGGGCATGGGCCGATCAAGTTTATACCCATTTTGCAAAAGGTCATGGGCTGAAGACTGATTTGAGTTGGTTAGCCGGAGTATGAATATTTGGTACGAACAACTGATATTTATGACACTTTCTAGCAAAGCTAATAGCATCCTTTCGTAGAATGGGCCAATAGTATCAATGTCTGATTGTTTTGTATGCTAGGGCCTGCCCCCGGCATGACTCCCACTGAGTCCTTGATGGATCTCCTCTAGCACCTCCTGTCCTTCTTTATCCGACAAACATTTGAGTAGGGGTAAGGAGAATCCTTGCTTGTACAACTTTCCATCTACAAGTGTATATCTGGCTGCCTGTTTTACTAGCCAACTAGAAATCCACACATCTTCTGGCAATGTCCTATTTTCAAAGTACTTCTTGATGGGAGCTCGCCAATTGTTGGTATCTTCCTGCCCCCCACTCGATGTCTGATTTATTTTGTAATCAGATGTCGAGGGATTTTGTAGCTTTGTGATTATCACTTCTGACAGTTCTGCTTCTCCGTTGCTTGTGGCTAGTCGCACTAGTGCATCTGCTTGTGTATTTTCTAGCTTTGGAATTTGTTCAATGTAGACTTGCTCAAATAGTGATATCAGATGCGCCACTAATATTTGGTAGAGTGTCATATGCTGGTCTTTTACTTTGTATTCTCCACAGACTTGGGATATTATTAGCTGGGAATCTCCAAAAATTTACAGTTTGGTTGCCCCCACAGCTAATGATAGCCTAAGTCCGGCTATTAGTGCTTCATATTCAGCGTAGTTATTGGTTACTTTGAAATCAAATCTGGTTCCTGATGTGAAGACTTGTCTGTCAGGACTAATCAGCACTACTTATGCCCCCACTGCAATGTTAGTGGCTGAGCCATCCACACAGAGGTGCCAAGGGTAGATACATCCCCTCGTTGGATCTTGTGGGAAAGTTAACTCGACTGTGAAGTAGGCCAAAGCTTGTCCCATGATCGTTGTTCGGGGTGCGTAAGTGATTCCATATTGACTAACCTCTAATGACCATTTTAGTAGGCGTCCTGTAGTGTCGGGGTGGTGTAGTATTTGTCTGAGCGAGAAAGTAGTTAACAACTCCACCCTGTGATCAAAAAAATACGACCGCAATTTTCTAACACTCATCACCAGTGTATAAGCAAGTTTTTATGTGGGTGAGTATTGTATTTCTGCTTCGTGACCTGGCTTACATAGTAGACTGGCAAGTGGAACTTTTCCTCAGCTCGTACTAGTACCGAGCTGATGGCCACTTCGGATGCCGCCAAGTACAAATATAGCTTTTCTCCTGGAACTGGTTTTGACATGATGTGTGCATTGCTGAGGTAGTCTTTTATTTCCTCGAAAGCTTTGTTGGGACAATCTTAAGTGTTTTGATTAGATCCCAAAACCCCTTGATGAATTTGCCTAAGTATAGTTCATCAGGATGTTAGTTTCAGGATACTCAGGTTAGAATAGATTTCTCTATTCACAGGTATTCAGTTCAGGGGGGACGTGTTGAAGATTGAAGACTGATGGTGGCGTCCCAAAAATCTAAAGTTTGAAGCATCTCCAACCCTGAAGGTCTTGATCGTCCTGAAGATGATCAACCTGAAGCTGAACCTGAAAAACCTGGAAAGAATCCTGAAGCTGCGAAGAGCCATCCTAAAGAGAACCACTAATACTAACTAAACTGAGTACACTAAGCATGCTCAAGAAGGTCCCTATCAGTGAAGGCACAATGTAACCTTGATCAGACTGAACGTCCTTCAGATGTTCATAAGTCCTGATTTGGGCCTAGTATCAGTTTACCTGATACTTGTAAGTCCTGAGACCCAAAGGTTACACGTGCAAATGGAAGTCTGAGAAACAAAAGGAATGTCAGTGTCTCCAACATAAGACAAACATTTATTCTGAGTAAAGAACGAGAGACTCAGAGTTATAAATGTACGAGGATCAGTAAAGTCAAAGTCGACAAACTAGCCGTTGAACAAACGACCAGTGAGGAGGTGACACGTATGTACGGAGACTAAGCACATTTAATGTTTCTTAGAGGTGCAGGCGGCGGATCGGATTTTTGCCATACTAGGTATGGGTTTTTTCAGACAAGGACAACCAGTACCTGCACCTACCTAAAATAGGAGGGTTTGAAACGGATCTCCTCCAACTGATCTATTTCAAACGCCCCTATATATACAGAAGACCTTGCTCCCATTCAAGGTTACGGGATATTTCCAAGCGATTTATTCTCAAGATTCCAAGCACTCAAAGTTCATTTGAAGCAACACTCTGAAGTTTTAAATTTCCCTAGTGTTGTAGTAGGAATCTATTCTGTATTTTGCTTAGAGTATTGATCTCATCCTTAGAACTGTTTTTTTAGAGGGATCAATACACAATAGTTGGAAACGTGAATACCAAATCCTTCAGTTTGTGAGTTGGTTGGTAGGAAGGACTGGGACTTGTAAAACGCCCAGGGGTCAGTTCCTAAGAGAGGAAGTTGGCTACTCGTGTCCCTTGGCACGTAAAAATCAAGTACCTATCCTCAGTGGTAGAGGGTAGCTTCCTGTTAAATCAGGTCGTGGACGTAGGAGTTGGTTATCTCCGAACCACATTAAAAAGTCCCATGTGTGCTGATTTACTTATTTGCTCAGGATCATACTGTCATCATATTAAACTGAGCATCCCTGCATTGTTTTCAAACCATCAAGACTGATTCTTCATCCTGATCATTAAATTGTGCACCAGCCATAACCACGTTTTCACTAAGCAAACTAATAAGTTTTCATAACTAAAACGAGTAGAAACTTAAGGGCTCACATTCCGCACTAAACTCAGCTTACTGAGATAGTTATCCAACTGACCTGCTTTCGAGCTGTCAGTAGGTGTGTTATCTCTACTGAGCTTCTGACAGCACAACTCTGACTTAGCTTATTTGGTTCATTGCTGATATGTCCCTGCTGCCCCTGCGGACCATCAGTTTCATTGAACATCTCAGGATCTTCCTGACTAAGTCTGAAAGAGCATTTTCCTGAACTTTCGGAAAAATTTGACATCAGTGTATCCCCCCCATACACTGATTATACTCGTTTCGGGACCAACAAGCTTTTTGGTAGGTATTTGTCCATTGAAAGTTTTCTTTCTTTTTAACTTTTATTGATACGAAGAACGGCCTATTCATGTCGCCAGATCAGGGGATGAACCGATTTAACGCTGCTAGACAACCAGTAAGTCTCTGGACTTTCTTCACGGAGTCTGGTGGCTCCATCTCCAGTATGCACTTTACTTGGGCTGAGTTGACTTCGATCCCCCTCTGACTCCCCAGGTGGTCAAAGAATTTTCAAGAGTGTACTCCAAAGCTGCTTTTCTTGGAATTCAACTCCATGTTGTAGGCCCTCATGATGTCGAACACTTACTTGAGATGCTATAAGTGATCTTCTTTTCTCAAGCTTTTGACTACAATATCGTCTACGTACAACTCCATTGTATGTCCTATATGTTGATCAAACATCTTATTGACCAGTCTTTAGTACGTAGCTCCGGCATTGATGAGTCCAAATGGCATCCTCTTATAGCAATACATATTTTTATTTATGTACAAGGTCGTGTGTTCCTGATCGTCAGACGTTGCAATTTGATGGTAACCTGCAATGCATCCATAAATGACATTAGCTCATGACCTACAGTGTTGTCCACCAGTTGGTCGATGTGTGGTAGTGGGAAGTTATCTTTGGGACAGGCTGCGTTGTGATCAGTGAAATCGATGTATAGTTGCCATGTTCCGTTTGGCTTTCGGACTAACACAGGATTCGCGACCCATTTTGGACACAGGGCCTTCTGTATGAGCTTGTTATCCAGCAGCTTCTTCACCTCAGTAGTTAGAGCTTCATACGTGTCTGGTCCATACTTCCTTAGTTTTTATCAAACGAGCTTCTTTCTGGGATCAATGTTCAAGCGATGACAAGCATGCTCGAGCGAGATTCCCGTCATATCTTCATGGGACCAGACGAACATTTCCAGGTTGGACTTCAAGAATTCTTCCATCTTACTCCTGTACGGCTCTTGTAATTCGGACCCTATAAAATGTTCTTAGTCTTTTTTTGTGGAGATCTACCTGGATTGCTCTCAACTCCTCCACGGGGGTAGCTCGCCTCTTTTTTTTCTTCCATCGAGGGTCTGGGATAAGTTCTTCCCAGTTTAGCTCGTCCTGCTCCTGTGTTGGCTTATAGTCTACTCTTGGTTCGAGGTCATCTTGTGCTTCTTTTTGGATAGGGGGTTTTAGAGCAACGCCGGGCTCTACTTGTGTTGAGCGTCCATGTGTGCTGGTTGTTGGTCCACCATTCATTTCCATGTCCATTATTTGTTGGGGGTCCTCCTGCGGGATTTTGGCAACCTCTGGCTCGTCCAACTGATGATCCATATCCATTAACTCTAGTTATATTGAGATAACATCTAAAATATTGGGTTCTTCTAGAGGATATTACACTTCTCCTTCGTAAACTAACACCTAGGTGACTGACTTTTAATTTTATTAACAATAAGAATTCTTGTACTTTCTTCTGGTCTCCTTTAATTGTTTCTACACCTTTTGGAGTCGAGAATTTAACACAATAGTAGTACGTTGAACAGACTGCTTTGAATTCAGAGATAAAAGGACGGTCAGGGAACCCGTTATAAGAAGATTGTTGGTCTACAACCAAGAAACAATCTAGTTAGTCTCTTTTCCGAATCCTCGGCCGATACAAGCTTGACTGGCAACCTAATCATTCCTAGGGGAATGATTACAACTTCTCCAAACCCCACTATCGTATGACTACAATCTTCTATATACGACTCAAAATCACCTAGTTGATCTAGAGTATTCTTGAACAGGATGTTGGTGCAAGCTCCAATGTCCACTAGTAGGCTATGGACTTTCGTGTTCATGATGTTTGCGCTTATGACCAATGAGTTGTTGTGCATAGGGGTGTTCACAAAATAAAAAAAAACTGAAAACCATTCGGTTCGGTCCTAAAAAATTCAGTTCGGTTTTTTCAGTCCAAAATTTTAAAAATTCAGTCTATTCCGTTCGGTCCGATTCTAGATAATCAAAAGCGAATAGACCAAAAAAACCGAACGGACCAAATTTTAATTAAAAAGTAATATATTAATTATAAATAATATATATTCATATATATATATATAACCTATGAGAACTAATACACACTACACATACACAATGCACATAAACATATTAGTAACTAAGAATTAAAAATTCAATCCACAACTCACTCAAGCCCTAATTTTATTAAATTAATGTTGCTAACTTTATTGGATTTAATTGTATTGTATCTCTTTAATTTGTTGATATTGAAATAAATATAATTGTATTGTATATCTTTAAATTTTGATGAAATATAATTTTTTTTATTTTTAAACTATTTGGACCGAATTGACCGAACCGAAATAATTTGGTTCGATCTAATTCGGTCCAAGACACTATTCGATTCGGTTTGGTCCATAGCACACAAAATTCCAGTCTATTCGGTTCGGTCCAAAACTAGACCGAACCGACTGAATAGACCGAATAATCACCCCTAGTTGTGCGGAGTAAGAATCCTTTCCAGGTCCGCCTATGAGAATGTGAGCTCTGTTGTGGGTTTGGAGTTGGTCTTTGATTCCGACCCTATCTCTTGTACTTGGTGGGCTACCCTCATGACAGCTTTTCTTTGTCGTTTGGATGGTGGGGATCTACCATCGACAACTCCACCATCTAGTCCTGACATCTCTTTCAATACTTGGATTTCTCTATTGGGTTCCTGTGGTGCAGGAGGAGTGGGAGGTCCCTGCATGAACTGTCTATTTGGTCGACGGTCTTCACTATCTTCATCATCTTCATCGTCTATCTCTTCTTGCCTAACGGGGCTTTGCCTTTTCCTGGGGGCTTTCTTGACAATCTCGGATAGCTTGTCATCTTCATAAAACTTTCATAGTTGCTTCAATAGGTCACGACACTCACTAGTGAAGCAACCTATGCTTTGGTGGTTTAAGCTTGCTTTGGTCTTGCCTGATCTCTGAGGTTCGTTCAGCATAACCATGTCTTTCACATCTGTAAATACCTGGTCTACTGACACGGTTAACATTTGGTTTAACTTCTCCTTGTATTCTGCACTATGCCCAAAGGACTTCAAATTTTTTTGGGTTTTGTACGTGCCCCCAGTGTTCTTACTCCACTTCTTTTCCTCAGTGTCTTCACCTATTTCCTTATAGAGAGCCTCCTGCATAGCCGCGCATATACCTGGCTTGTGCCGGAATTCTGTACATGTTTTTTAGCAAGACAGGTGCATCTCATTCCATAGGTCTGTCCCCTTTTTCAACCCAACCTTGACTGCTACAGTCTCAATATCTTCGCTTACGGGCTCACCCTCCAGTAGGATCTTGTCAAACCGTTCAAGGTATTGTTGGTCTAATTCGTCACTCCCTTGGTTGATATTAGCAAGACGGTGCTTCTGAGTGAGCTATGTACCGTACCCCGAGAAATGTGAAAGAAACTATCTGGTCAATTGTCTGAATGATTGTATAGAGCCGGGTGTTAATGATAAAAATCATATGTGAGTCCGATCTCCCAGACTGAGTAGGAAATTCCTACAATGTGTGGCATCGGTCGCTACCATAGAGATCATGAAGTCAGAGTAATTTGAGATATAGACTTTCGGATCCGACTCCTTTTCATACAGAGCTTTGGCCAGGAATAATATTTTCTTTTGAATCGGGGCCTTGAGTATGGTGTGAGCTAGTGGGGATACAAGGAGTGTGTTAGAACTTGCCCCGTCATTCTTGATTGCCACTTGTTTCTGCAATTCTTCAATTGCCCTCTTGAGGGTGGCCAACTCTGCATTGTGAGTCACCTCCAGTGGAGCTTGTTCAAGAACCGTAGTTTGTGTACGAGCTCGGTCCCACAATCCCTCGCTCTGGGGTGTTCCAGCAATGACCTGCTGGAATTATTGTGCGCCTCGTGGGCCAAGTCTATTAGAAACTGGCCTTCTGAGTCTATCATGAGCGGGCCTCCTAGGTGGTAGTTCCGTGATGCCAATCTGTTGCGGAGCTAATGGTGGTGGTATAGTTCCTCGTGGGTTTTCTGTGGATCTTTGTCCCAGCCTATCTCGTAGGCCGCCCCGTGGTCAGTCAGTGGTGGAGCCCTCAGCTCGACTCCCAGCTTGCCCACTCTGGGACCTGAGTTTATCCCTGCTCGTCTGACCTGTCTCCTTGCTGGAAGGACTGGGAGTGTACTGTGCCCCTGTCACGGGCGGTACCAGCAGGAGCGGGTTAAATGGTTGGTTGGCGAGTTGCGAGCAGCTGCTGCCTTTGGACTTATTTTACCACAGCAATTGTCCGTTCTAGCTTGTCCGGGTTTTGCAGGACGGACTGCACCACCGGGTCTAATCCATCATGAAGTTGGTGGGGGCCAGTGCCCGATGTTGAGCTCATGGCTGTGAGGTCTCACCCTCAACTTGGTTTTTGCGAGCTCCACGTCCTTTCCATCTCTTTGTTGTGGATGATGTGTGTGTGTTTTCATGGGACATATTCTAAGTGTTATCAGCATGTTTTTAAGTAAATTTTCAGTGAATGTGTGTTAAGAGTACTTCTCACTAGCCTTGCATGTGAGTGATTTTCCAATTTTTTGGTTTCATCAACAATTGCATGCATGCATTTAGAGTTTCCTCGTTAGAGTATTTGCAAATTTCTGGGAATTAGAATATTTCTTCAAATCTTCAAAATGTTCTTCAAGCTTTTCAAGAACACCTTCAAACCTTCAAATTTCTCTCTACAATACTTGATCAATCGGAGGTTAGAACCCTTCTTCTAGCGTCAAATTGTTGGAAAAATTTTACTAATTGGCATAATTATGTGGCTAATTGAAGATAAGAATCCTTCCAAACAATAATCAAAGATAATTTAAGAGTTGATAATAGAGAAAGAAAGTGGAGAGAAGTGTTCTTTGTATTTATGAACTTAGAATCTCAAAATGTGTACAAAAAACCTATATATATATTTGCATGTGATGAGGTGACATTGTTTTAGCTTAAGTAGTTAATTAAATGACAAATGTCTTAACACTTGTCATTTTTGCCACTTTTTATGCACTAATTACATTGTTATTTGTCTAATATGCCCTTAGCAAGGACTCTTCCAGCTGCTGCTCCCTGCTGGGGATAGGGTGAGCTCTATGTCCTTGTGGTTTTCGGGGCTTTGTTGTTGTGTTGAATGGTGAGCACATAGCTTCTCTAGGTGATCTGCATCCCTTTTGAGGTGGCGAGCTACTCTCCACTTGGTGAGGTGATTTGTCAATGAGTGATGACATGGATTGATAATTAAGGCTAGCTCCTGGCAAGCTGGCTAGCGATCAACTTTGCCTTAAGCTTTTTATTTATCCTGATTAATGTGATCCTGATTAACCCTCATTAGCTCACCTCCTAGGTCACATTATCAATAGGGTAACTAATCCGAAGAAATATATAATCCTCAATTAGATCCTCAATCTATGTAGGTCTGAATCAACCTGCACAAAACACAAATTAAAGACATATAGATTAATCAACATTAAATAATTATATATTATAAATATAATTAATTAGAAAATTAATGGACAGTGGCGCAGAAACCCTAATAAGAAAGATGGGAGAAATAGAACAAAGTGGATTTGAGAGGAATGAAGTCTGGTCCAATGACTTCACGTTTTTTAATTAATTAGCTAGAGATCTTTCCTCACTTTCTCTAAAAATAAGAAAGAAATTGTAGAAATCTAATTGAGAATCAAATTCACTTTGCAATTGAAGGCTGAAAACTGAAAAATAGAACTAAGAAAAAAAAATGCAAGAACAACACAAGTTTTATGTGGTTCGATCGTCAATGATATACGTTCACGGAGATACGGAGCACTCACTTTACTATGAATGAAAGAATTTTAGCTTACAACATCAAATCTTAACTGAATTCAAAAAATCCCCAAATATCTATGAAGAATCCTAATTCGTAATTGATAAATTCTGCAAACAACAACCACAATTGTTTGTATCTATGAATTCGCCTCACTCTCTGCTGCATAGCCCATAACAAAATTTACCCTTTTATTTGTTGAATCAAAGAAACCATCACCAACTCCCCAATATTGTGATGAATAGAGTATCAGTTTGGTAATCTAGTAGTTAGTTATAACAACCTCCTTCGGCTCACTTATCTCACAAAGTCGATTGCTTTAATATTGAACCCGATTTAATTTAAATAACTGATATGGGCTTTCAAAACACAATAGTAACAGTCTCACAATGCAACAATAGTAGTTTTTAAACTGATTAGTGTCGCTCCTTATTCACTCAGTGTTTTTGTTGACCTCTTCAGAAACCATTAACCATTGTTGCATTGAGCCACCCAACATCCCCCCCACAATCCCTCGTTTAGGGATGGCAATGGGGCGGGTTCGTCCGGACCCACCACGAACCCATCCCGTACGGACCGGGTAAAAACCCAATCAAATGGGTTATGGGGCGGGTTTGGACCCGTTTGACCTAAAATCCGCCGCGCCTGGGACAGGTCCTGGTATTAGGTGGATCTGTCTCGAATCTGCCCCACATATAATATATATATATGTTAAATATATATAATTAAATGAATACATTATATTATATATAATTAAATATATAAAAAATAGGCTATTAATTAACATATTCATTAAAATATTATATTAGATATGCTAATAAAGTCATGAACAGAAGTTGTACAAGGGTTCATTAATTTATTTTATCATTTTAATTTTCAATGAACAGTATATGTATGATATTTAATATTTTGAAACTTGAAATGGACTATTTCGTGTATTTATTGTTGTTTAAATCATTCAAATGCATATTGATGTTATAATTTAAATTTTAAAATATTTTTTGTGATGCATTAGATATGTAAAATAAAAACAGGCGAGTAGGAAGGTCGGGGCAGGTAAAACCCACCGGGTTTGCGGGACGGGACGGGCGGGTCTAACTCCAAATTTAGGTAGGGTGGGGCGGGTCCTGAGACAGACCAAACCTGTCTCAGACATGCCCCATTGTCATCCCTATACCCTCATTCTTCATATCTCTCTCAACTACAGCAGCGGGACAATGTCTACTGGATCGGTCATATATTTTGAAGTTCTCAAAATTAAATTTGAAATTAAAACTCAATTATGGTGCATGCATGGAATGCATTTGAGTGAACTCTAAGACATTCTTAATATATATGACCCATTATTAATTTGGGGTTGGATGGGTTATAACCGGGTATGTATACAAGTTTCTATCAATCATTAAATATGCTTAAATTTTGGGTGAGAGAATATGAATTACATACATATGATTTATAATATTTTAAAATTTATATAATTTTCTTATGTTTATGTATAAAAATATTAATAAATAAATATATTTTTAATAAATTGCACCCTACATTTTTAGAAAATATATAATCCTAAATTTATATGATATTGCTCCCCACTCTTCATTCGTACCACATAGCTAATAAGAATCAAATAGACGAGAAGCTCTAAAACGATTAATTAAATATATTAAAAAAATTGACCGAACTTATCTGGTAAGAAGACAGAAAAACAAAAGGAACTATTTTCCATCTAACAAAAATCTGGAAGGTAAACAATATGGTTGGCGGGAGACAGAAGTTGTCGAGTCGCATCATTCTTTGGATTTTGCTCACAATTTCTTTCTTTTTTTTTTTTTATCTGTAATTATATTGTCATCACATTGGTATTTTTACATAGGAGTATATGAACTTGGTCAAATTTAGAGATTGGTCATTGACATTTTGAACTAAAAATACATGATTTTAATTAATTATGTCATGGTTTCAATAAAAAATTAGAAGTTTGAGAAAGTCTATGCAATTTAAGTTTATTTTATAAAGTTAGGATTATTTTTACTAACATATATCATTAAACAATTATAAATTTTCACTTCAACATAGATATATAGTCGTAATTTTTTAGTGAAAATAATCATAATTATAATGTTTAACAATAAATTTGAATTCGGTGGTGCAACTAGTATATATAACACTTTAGCAAATAAATTATGTCATCAAAGAAATATTGCAAACCACTATATCGATTGCTTAATTGCAATATATATGTATCTCTATATTTTTTGAAACTATATTTTGAACTTGCATCTTGTTAAAAAGATTCAATTTGACCTTTTTTTTTCCAAATTAGACTTATGTGCAAATTTGCTTATTATTTAACTGACATCTATGTGACAACGATCCATAAAAAATTTAAGTTACGTGGCAAAAAACTTAAAAATATAAATGTAATTTTAATTATGATCTTTTTTTAATTGTATTTCAAGCAAAATTTTAGGATCTTGTTAAAAAAAACTCAAATTTTTTTTTTTTTTGCAATTAAGACTTACAAACAGATTTGACTCTGATCATTGCTTATGTGACATTTATGTGGCAATAATCATAAAAAAAAAAAAAATTATGCAGCATAAGTTAAAGGAAAAGACATAATTGAAGCAAAGATGTAATTAATTGATTTTGGCAAGATTGATAGGCACAAGATTTTGAAGGAAAAAGTATAGTTTTTAACCTTGGTTTTTCTCATTATGTAAGAATAGTAGTCAGCACGCTGTTCTACACGTGAAAGTGGAAGAGAACACAAGAACTACAGTTAGTGGACACCTAAAAAAATGTCTTGTGTGATTATCATTTGTCATGAACGTAAATTGTGTTGCCTCAACATCATAACCATAATAATTCACAATTTAATTAGGCGATGAATTAGATGAACCACTTGTCATTTCACCTCCTCCCAAACTATTACCCAATTTTTCACCTTTATGTAATTTTACGTCATGTTGAACACCCAGGTTTGGCTATTTTATGCAATCGTAGTATGTCCAGATTTCGCTGCTCACGGTTTGAAATGAAATTGAAACACCGAAATTTGTAAAATTATTTGAGATTTAAAATTTTAATGTTAAATTTGTCATGTAATTAAAATTTTTTGTAGATTGTTGCCACATATAGGTGATGAATAGAGGCAAATCTGCCTATAAATCTTAATTTCAAAAATAATTAAATTAAATTTTTTAACAAATTAAAAATTTTAGCTAACAATACAATTTCATAAAAGATTATAATTTAAATTGCAATTAAATTTAAAAAATTCACATAATATAAATTTTATATCAGTTATTACCATGTAGATGTTACGTATATGACAGGTAGAGGTAAATATACATGTAAGTTTTAATTGGCAAAAAAGTTAAATTTGATTTTTTAATAATATTCAAAAATTTAACTTAAAAGACAACTTCAAAAAAAATCATAATATAAGTTGCAACTAAACCTATATCAAGTTAATTTAAAGGACTTGTTTTTGCTTGCCCATGGTGGCTTTCTGTAGGCTTTTCCCTGTAATACTTCTTTATCTTAATATTATGGAGTGTTTTTTTTATATCATTGTCGATTTTATGCTACTATCTTATTCTTGTCTGTTTTTTTCATTTGTGTGTATTGTTTCGTTTTACATCACTTCCGACTGCAAACTTGTACATTAATAATTCTAGGGCATTCAGGTTCTTATAGAATGCTTTACTTTAGACACTTTGGTCTTTAAAAAAGAAATCATAGGGCAGTGGGTTTATTGTGCTTCTTTAGTAGGATACACTTCTTAACCGTAGCATCTCACAGGTTTGGCTTGGGCTTGATAATAGCATTTTGGGACTTGTCCTTCACATAGTGAATCACACTTGAATGACTAAAATGAGTATTTTATTTATTTAACAAACTCTTTCTAGATCGCCATCAACATTTCTGATGTGAATCAACACTACAACCTTTACAATGAAACACAACAGAATTTAAGACAACTGATTCCTTCTTACTGATAATACTTCTTCAAATGTGTTGCACTCCACGTGTATGATGAGGTCTTCCCTTCAAGATCTTCTAGATTGTACCTTCCATTGGCTCAGCCTTGGAGTGATCTGGAATAGTCCTTTCCAGATGGGTCCAAAAGTTCCCGATAGAACTATTAACCGTTTTCTTAGCACCAACTCACCAACTTTGAATTCCTTGTGGCGCACTTGAGAGTTATAATACCTTTCTGCTCTCTATTTGTAAGTTGCATTTTTCAATTCAGATGAAGCTTGTGTTTCTTCCAGCAGGTCATTTTCTACGGCTAAGGCTTCGTTGTTAGTCTCTTTGTTGTAACTCACAACCTTCTAAGTTTGATTATGTACTTTCACCGGTACCACTGCTTCAGTTCTGAATGCTAAGGTAAACAGAGTTTTTCCCATGCTAGCTCTGTAGGATGTGTGATAGAACCAAAGTATTTCGTGAAGCTCGTCTGTCCAATTGCCTTTCTTTTCCTCCTGGCGAATCTTCAAAATGTGTTTGATGATTTTGTTGATGGCTTTGACCTGCCCGTTGGACTTTGGGTGATAAGGGATTGAGTATTACTTTTTATATTCCACGAGCTACAGAATTCCCGGAGCTTCTGTCCGTCAAACTACCTCTCGTTATATGTCATAATAGACTGTGGGAATCCAACCAGGTTCTTCCACATAAAAATTATCATTTTTTTCCTGTGTCGCAGTCACCAGTGCCTCAGCTTCAGCCTATATAGTGTAGTAGTCCACGGCTACTACTGCGAACTTAATACCACCTTTTTCTGGTGGGAATGGACCGATCAAGTTGATACCCTATTTTGCGAAAGGTCATGGGCTGAAGACTGATTTGAGCTGATTTGCTGGAGTCTGGATGTTGGGTGCGAACAGCTGGCACTTGTGGCATTTTCGGGCAAAAGTGATAACATCTTTCTGCAGAGTTGGCTAGCAGTATCCCTAACTGATGTCTTGTATGCTAGGGCTTGCCCCCCAGCATGATTCCCACAAAATCCCTAGTGAATTTCTTCTAACACTTTCTGACCTTTTTTCTGTGAACAAACATTTGGTTAGGGGTAACGAGAACCCTCGTTTATAAAGTTGTTCATCTATGAGTGTGTATATCGCTGCTTGTTTAACAAATCGACTAGCAACCCACACGTCATTCGGCAACGTCCCGTTTTCTAAGTATTTCTAGATGGGAGTTCACCAATCATTTATCTCCTCCTCCCCGCCCGCCGCGCCCCACCCGCTCAATGTTTGATTTATTTTATAATAAGAAGTTAAGAGATTTTGCAGTTTTGTGATTGTTACTTCTAATAGCTCTGCTTCTGCGTTGCTTGTTGTTAGTCATGCGAGTGCATCTGCTTGTGTGTTCTCCAGGCTGGAAATTTGCTCAATATATACCTGCTCGAATAGAGATATTAGGTGTGACACTATCTTTTGGTAGAGGATCATCTGATGGTCTTTAGCTTCGTAATCTCCACGGACTTGGGATATTACAAGTTGGGAATCTCCAAAATTTATAGTTTCATTGCCCCCACAACTAATGATAGCCTAAGTCCGGCTATTAGTGCTTCATACTTGGCTTCGTTGTTTGATTTTTCGGAAATTGAACCTGATGGCGGACATGAAAACATGTCTATTTGGACTGATCAATACGACCCCAGCCCCTGCAGCACTGTTAGTTCTGAAGCCATTGATGTAGGGGTTCTATCGATGGTTACGTCCCCTTGTCGGATCTTGTGGGAAGGTTAGCTCAACGATGATGTCGGCCAGAGCTTGTGATCACAGTTCGGAGTGTGTAGGTTATTCCATACTGGCTAACCTCTAGTGACCACTTGAGAATCTTGCAACATCGGGGCGATGTAATATTTGTCTGAGTGGGAATGTTGTTAGGGCTTCCACCTGGTGGTCGAAAAAATAAGACCACAATTTTTCAACACTCATCACTAGGACAAATATCGAATTTTTCTATCGGGGAATATCGAATTTTTACCTCTTGGAGCGCCTGGCTAACATAGTAGATTAGCAAGTGAAATTTTCCTTCAGCTCGTACCAGCACCGAACTGATGGCAACTTCAGATGCAGCTAAGTACAAATAAAGTTTTTCACCCGGGACTGGCTTTGATAGGATTTGAGGATTACTGAGATAGTTCTTTATTTCCTCAATGGCACTTTGATAGGTGCTCGTCCACTGGAAATCTTATTTCTTCTTGAGTTTGATAGACTCGAAGAAAGGTCTACTTCTGTCGTCAGATCTAGAGATGAAGCGGTTTAGCGCTGCCAAGCACCCATATAGTCTTTAAACTTTCTTCACAGAGTCAGGTGGCTCTATCTCCAGTATGCAATTGACTTATGCTAGGTTGACCTCAATGTCCCGCTGGCTCACCAGGTGGCCCAGGAACTTCCCAAAGTGTACCCCGAAACTGCTTTTCTTCGGGTTTAACTTCATGTTGTAAGCCCTCATAATGTCAAATATGCTGGTATTTCTTAAGGTGTTCCAGGTGCTCTTCCTTCTTCGGGCTTTTGACTACGATACACCTCCATTGTATGACCGATATGCTGGTCGAATATCTTGTTGACCAGTCTCTGATACATCGCTCCGACATTGATGAGTTCGAACGACATCCTCTTCCAGCAGTACATATTTTTGTTTGTGTAGAAGGTTATGTGCTCCTGGTCATTCGGGTGCATTGTTATCTGGTGGTAACATGCAAAGGCATCCATAAAGGTCATTAGCTCGTGACCTGCGGTGTTGTCTACCAATTGGTCGATGTGCGGCAGTGGGAAATTATCTTTTGGACAAGCTGCATTGCGATACGTGAAATCTATGTAGAGCTGCCATGTTCAATTTGGTTTTCGGACTAACACCAGGTTTGCAACCCACTGCGGGCACAGGGCTTCCTGTATCAACTTGTCCAAAAGCTTTTTTACTTTCGTTGTTAGTGCCTCGTATTTGTCTGGTACATACTTCCTTCGCTTTTAGCAGACCGGTTTCCTCCTAGGATCAATGTTGAAGCGATGACAGACGTGCTCTAGTGGGATTCATGTCATGTCTTTGTGGGACCAGGAAAATACGTCCAGGTTGGACTTTAAAAATTTCTCCATCTTACTTTTGTAGGGTTCCTGCAGGTCGGATCCTGTATAAAGTTCTAAGTCTTATTTGTTGGGGTCCACCTGGATGGCTCTAAGTTCCTCCACTGGGGTGGCTCGTCTCTTTTTGTTCATCTATCGGGGATCAGAGTTGGGTCCCTCCAACCCCAGCTCATCGTCTATCTGCATTGGTTCATACCTGAGCCTTGTCTCGGGGTCAGTATATGCAACTTCTTTGAGTTGGGAAGGCTCTTGGTTTACTCTCTCACTGGTAGCCAGTTGTGGGTCATTTATGTCCATTAGGACGGCCTCTAGAGTGGGAGTCTTTGTACCAACTTCTTTTGTATGATTTTCAATTCCTTGTTCATACACCAGTACCTGGGTAATGAATTTTCTAATCATCAGCAGGCACTCTCATGCTTTTTCCTGATCGCCCTTCACCATACATCTTTTAGAGTCGGGATTTTTACACAATAGTAGAAGGTTGAACAGATAGTTTTGAATTCAGAGATAAAAGGTCGGCCAATGAACCCGTTGTAAGAATATTGTTGGTGTACAACTAGGAAGTCTATCAATCTAGTCAATCTCTTTTCTGGGTCCTCAGTCGATACAAGATTTATTGACAACCTAATCATACCTAGGTTGACAACCTAATCAATCTAGTCAATCTATTTTTTGGGTCCCCTTCTTATCTGTCTGTTTGGCCTTTGCTCATCATCATTCTCATCTTTAGACTCCTCCTGACTTGCTAGCCTTTGCCTTTTACCGGGAGCTTTCTTGATGAACTCGAACAGTTTTCTGTACTCGTAGAATTTGAACAACTGCTTTAGTAGGTGATTGGTGTGAAAATTGCTCAAAATTCGTGTGCTTAAATTGCTAATTTTGATAGGATTTCTTGCATTTTTATGCCTAATTTAATCATTTGAGCTTAATTGTTGAAAAAGTTTCTATTTGCAATTTTTGTAGGAAATTAGGAATTTTATGAAGCAAATACGAGTGTATTGAGAACATCAAATACTTGAACGGAGGAAGAAATTAATTGATGGAAAGTGAGTCCCAAAGTGAGGCCGATTTTCGGCCTGAGTCAATAAAAGAAAAAGAAGTCCATTCCATTTCAGCAACAAAGAAAGGAAACATGCATTTCAAGACCACCAAACTGCACAAATCTGACCACTGAGCCTTTACCACAGTTGGAATCCCACACCTCCAGCCACTGCACACAAGCAATTTCCACACTCACGCTAGAAACAGTTTTTCCTTCATCGCCGATTGGAAGACCCCACTCACCGCTCCAAGCTGCCGCAGCAATCGAGTTTCACAACCACATCGTACAGCACGTTTGACGCCTGGAATCGAACTCTGCCTCAGCCCATGACCGGAAATCAGCCACAAACTCACCAGAATCCTCGCTATGTTGTCGTGCCCTGATCCTCGCAACCACCTGCCGTCTCCTACCCCTGCTACACCATCACGCTGGAATAGTTCTGCCTATGTCTTCTCGTCATAAAATCTGCCACCGTTAAACTCCATGGCCATCCCTACTCATCCTCGTCGTCATTCTGCCCAAATCTGAGGTCACCTCTGTTCGCAAAAACACCGGACCTCGCTGTCGTTCCATTCTCGCGTCGACCACTGAAATTGCAATTGTGAAACCGTTGCGAGTTCAAAAGCTCCTCCGCCTCTACTCTTTGCCGGAATCACAGTTCTCGCCATCATCGGAAACCAATCTGCAAACGCCGCACTTTCAACTGTTGTCAAACTTCGACGGAAACCTCTCATAACGGAATCGCGAACCACACAACCATGTTGCACGAACCCTTCCTCTTAAGGGTTAGGATTTTATTAAATTTGTTGACATGAACTATATTTTGTAAAAATTACAAAATCCTAACCCTCAAGAGGAAGGGACCGTGTAGTATGGTTGTGTGGTTCGCGATTCCGGTATGAGAGGTTTCCGTCGAAGTTTGACAGCAGTTGAAGGTACGGCGGTTGAAGAGTGGTTTCCGATGATGGCGAGAATTGTGATTCCGATAAAGAGTAGAGGCGGAGGAGCTGTTGATCACGCGACAGTTTCGCAATCGTGATTCCGGCGATCGATGCGAGAATGGAACGGCATCGAGGTCCTGCATTTTTTCAAACACAGGTGACCTCAGATTTGGGCAGAACGACTGTTTCCGCCTAGTGGTCTTCGCGATTGTGGTGCAACGCGGATGAGTAGGGATGGTCATGGAGTTTACCAGCGGTGGATTGTACAACGAGAAGGCACTGACGGAATGGCTGGGATTCTGTTCCAGCGCGATGGTGTAGCAAGGGTAGGCGACGGTAGGTGGTTACGAGGATCAAGGCACGACAACACAGCGAGGATTCTGGTGAGTTTAAGGTTGATCACCGTTCCAAGCTGCTGCAGCAATCGAGTTTCACAACCGCATCGTACAGCCCGTTTGACACCTGGAATCGAACTCTGCCTCAGCCCGTGACCTGAAATCAGCCACAAACTCACCAGAATCCTCGCTCTGTTGTCGTGCCCTGATCCTCGCAACCACCTGCCGTCGCCTACCCCTGCTACACCATCGCGCCGGAACAGAATCCCAGCCATTCCGTCCTTGCCTTCTGGTCTTACAATCCACCGTCGGTAAACTCCATGACCATCCCTACTCATCCGCGTTGCACCACAATAGCGAAGACCACAAGGCGGAAACCGTCGTTCTGCCCAAATCTGAGGTCACCTCCGTTCGCAAAAATGTCAGACCTCACTGTCATTCCATTCTCGCGTCGACCGCCAGAATTGTGATTGCAAAACCATCGCACGTTCAACAGCTACTCCGCCTCTACTCTTTGCCAGAATCACAATTCTCGCCATCATCGGAAACCACTCTGCAACCGCCGCACCTTCAACCGCTGTCAAACCTCGAAGGAAACCTCTCATACCAGAATCGCGAACCACACAACCATGTTGCATGATCCATTCCTCTTGAGGGTTAGGATTTTGTTAAATTTGCAAATTTAAGAACAAGTCAATGGCGTTGTTGCCAGGGAGGTAACGAGTTATTCTGATTGTTTTATTTATTTGAAATTTTTTACATATGTCTTCACTTTTTCAAGTACCTGATCACCTAAATGACGAGTACTTTGAGTACCAGTATGAGGGGTAAAGAGGTGATGACTGGTCTCAAAACCAGCAGTTGCCACTTTATTATTCTCAATATCAGCCTGCTTACCCTCATTATTATCCACCACCTCCTGACTCATACTATCCACCTCCAGATTATTATCCTCCATATTCACCAAATTCAACTCTCGAGCTATATTATCCACCACACTACCAGCAAAATTCTTCGTACTCTTATCATGATAATTATGCACCTCCTATTCCTTGTGCTTATCAGGAGCATTCACCATCTTATGATCATCCTTATATTAGATAAGACGGATGAAAGACAAGAGAAGATGGAAGTCAGAATGAAGATCTTAGAGTAACAAATGCACAAAAGCCATATTAATTTGCTGCACCAAATAGGCCAGTTGGCTCAATCTGTGAGCCAAATTGTGAGTGAAATGCAGATGCAGGTGCAGAGTATGGTGGATGAAGGAAAAAGAGAGGGAGAAACTGATGAAGCGAGTGATGAAATTGAAAAGTTCTACTCTTTTGTTCAAAAAGAGGAAGAAAATCAGGAAGGAGCAGAAGTAGAATTGAAGAGAATTTCTAATCCTCTAAATTATTCTACTTATATTTTAACTGATTTTGATACTACTAATGATTTTATTTTACCTCTTCACAGGGTTGATCAAAAGGTAGAGTTGAAGAAAAACTTGGGGATTCTTGATCGAAAAGAGGAAGGGTGGATAGAAATTCGAGATAGAAAGAATGAGGGGAGTTTGTTTGTGAAGAGAGAAAAGAGGGATGATGGACGTACTCGTTACAACGGTCTCCTTGACCGTGAACCTCAGAGAGTAAAGTATAATGGCAAGGAGGATCGTTATCCTTGGCCATTCTGATAGGGAGTATTTTTTAATTTATTTAATCCGGCATTGGACAATAAAAATAGCGTTGAATGGGAGGCAACCATTTTTCATTTATTTTTGTCATTTTCTTTTATTTGATTTGGTGTGTGATTTAATGCTATTTTTCCTTGACTTGTGTGGTTCTAGGATTTGCTACTCTGATCTACTGCTGAATGCTAAGGAAACAAAGGAGATGGAAAAGTGAAGGGTGTTGCTTAAGGAAATTAGTTTAGAGTGAATGGGCATCGAGTGAAGCGATATATCTCATAGTGTTTAAGAAAAGGAGTTAATTGGTGCAGACTGAGGTACCACGAACCCAAACTTAGAGTTGCTTAGCAAATCTCTAAGTTTGGGGGAGTAATTTTTTTTTATGCCTACACTGAATAGGCGCACATATGTTATATGCCTTTTGCTCTTGTTGAGTTTTGCCTTCTTTGAGCTGTGAGAATATTCTTGAGTACATGTTGAGTAGGTTAGGCATGAATGTGAAATTTAGATGGACACTTCAGGCTCAAACTTAGAATTGCCTAGCAAAGTTCTAAGTTTGGGGGAGTGTATTTTATAGTAGATTTGCATTTTCTTGGGCATTGCACAGGCACACCTGTCTCATTTGTGTTGAGGGTCTTTGTTGTTGAGATATTGTGATGATTCTTTGTTTCTTGGGTGTTGCTTAGTTAAGTGGTTTAGTATTCTCACTCGTTGTGGTTGAAACCTTGGGTCTTGAATGCATGAGTTTATAACTGGTTGTGGTGATGAGTTTATTGAAAAGTGCTTTGAGTTACATTGGTAACCGATGAGAATTGAGTCTTTAACCGAATTATCACCCGGTTTATTACTTGTGAGTGGATCAATCATTGTCCATAGTTCTAGAACTTGCTTGAGATCTTTCTTGAGACATCATTTGTGTGAAACAATGAGATATGATATAGGCCATCTTTGATTTCATGAGTCTCTTTGCCAAATATTTCCAAGCCTGAATTTATAAGTCCGTAGTTAGCCCTTTTGAGCTTGATGTCCTGATTTTT
>JAPKLY010000244.1:402117-430648 GCA_026898435.1 Prunella vulgaris | reverse complement strand
CTTACTAAGGGTCCTACTCGTATCTGGGATCCTACTGGTGGCGGTGCGAGCAGCATAGCCTTGGAGTGTTTATGCTTAGCTTCCTTGCAAGGTGGGGAGTGTGTAGCTTTGGTGGTGTCCATCTTATTCCTGTTCGCCACTAGCTTGCATCTTTCTCGCCTCTTGTAGGCCATCTTGGTGGTCATCTTCACTCTCAAGTGGACCTCTGTGGGATTTGAGTTCGCCACTTGTTCATACCACATGGCACTGATTTGGCCCATACCCACTGGGTTTAGGGTAGGTACCTGGTTGTGTGGAGTGTGCTTTGGGCAAGCTGGGTGGCGAGCTGGGGGAGAGCAACTTAAAGTTAATCTCTCTGGATTGTTTCTCGTAACCCTGCTTGTCCCAGCTCACCTATCAACATACATGATTTGGCATACTAGACTATGTCATTTTTTGGGCAAGATAGGATGAACTGACTTGTGATAAAGGGAATGTTGAATCTGAAATCAAAGTCAAGTTATCCAAATACGAACATTATCTTGCTGATTAAATGACTCAAAACCATTTGAAAAGCTATTAAAGCTGAATTTCTGTTGCTATTTTTCTTTTTGACTTACGGGTTCCTGTTAAATAAGGTCACGATATGGAACTTCTTATTTCATTACATTTAGTGATGACGATTCATGCTATGAATATGTCTATTTAATTTCTCACAAGTCTGAATCATTAAATATTTTAGACTTTTACTTGAACAAGTTGGAAATTATAATGATGTGACTATCAAAGATGAGAGACTGATAGAAGACATGAAAGTAATTCTGAACAATTCAAAGAATTGTGTAATGAAAAAGAATTGTCCGAAAATTAACTGTCCATTAAAGACATTAATTAATAGAATGATGTTGCCGAAAGAAAAAATAGGACATTGTTAGAAATGATAAGATCCATGTTGCCACAAGCTAAATTACCTAACTCTTTTTGGAGGGATAAGTTGCTTACTACAACTAATGTGCTTAATCAAATGCCTTCTAAATCTATTATTTCAACTCCATATGAATATCGTACATGTAGAAAATATGTTTCTTGAGTGACCTTAATACATGGGGGTCTACAACCTTCGTACGTGATTTTACAAGTAAGTGCAGAAAGTTGAGTCCTGGTAGTAAATGGGGTATCTTCATAAGATACTACGAGAATTATAAGGGATACGTGTTCACATTAGATCAAGTGGGAGCATGACTAATATGGAATCGCATAATACATATTTTCTGGAATTAGAGATTTCTAATAAGGGTGGCATTAGAAATGTTGAACCAATTTTTCGAGATTAAAAGAAAAACAAAATCTATCTGATCTAAGTGGGAGTAGTTTATCAGATGATGATGTGGATCTTTGATAGATATTTGTCAGTCGTGTGAATTTTGATAAATATTTGCCAGTTGAGGATTTAGTGATTCTTATTAAGGGAATTTTATCTCCAGTATGGTGATAATACAGTCTCAAAAAAAAATTGGGAAACATGTGCTCAAAAGGCATTATGACATAGAAGGACTTGCCTTCTTTGTTTTCTCCAAAAAATAGAGGAAAACAATGGTAGTAGAATTTAAGACTATTAATTCTAATGAAATCTGTGGACTTGTAGAGCTTTTTGAAGGACGACAAACTATTGGGAATAATTGGATTCTCAAGATTAAAAGAAATCTAATGGCTCAAAAGGGAGATTTGAAACTCACTTGGTGGCAAAAGGATAAATTCTATTGTGAGATTTGCTTCAATTCATCTACTTCTAGCTATAGTAGTTGGTATTGGATTAGAATTATATTAAATGGACGTTTAAATTGTTTTTTCTCAATGGAGAATTAGAAGATGAGATCTACATGGTGCGAACTGTAGGACTTGTTCTTCAAGATCAAAAGAATAAAGTTTATAAATTGAATAGTCAATTTATGGACTCTAGCGATCCTCGAGACAGTGGTATTTGAGTTTTCACTCGATACTTATCTCATTCAACTTTGTTATGATAAATGAAGAGCACTGTGTGAATGTTAAATGTTCTTAGAATTATTTTTTTATTCTATTTACGTATATGGATGACATATTGTTAGCCGAAAACCATAAAGAGTATTTTGAAATGAAAGACAAGAGTAAGGCAGTGTACATACTTAGTAGTAAGATCCTTGGGGATTGTTCAAAAAAAAATTGACTTAGTTCAAGAAAGTCTTAAAATATTACAAAATGGACACCTGCAAGCCACTGGATACTTCTATTGTAGAGGCAAGTCTTTAAGTCAATATGTGGGTCCCAAGACTTAAAAAGAAAAAAAATCCAAAATTTCATACACAAATGAATACAGAAGTCTTATGTATAATATGTTACGTACGCAACCAGATATATGTTGTGTCATTGATCTAGTTATCAGATATCTTTTTTTAATTTTGGGAAAGATATAGATGACAATGTAAAGAATTTTCAGATATCTGAAATGGAGTGCTGATTTTTTCCTTTGCTGTCAGGGAAATTAAATGACACTGAATGAGTATAAAGACACATATTGGATTGGTGATTTAGATGAAAAAGAAAATCAATTTTCAGTTAAGTCTCCTTGCTCAACTATGAATCAATCTCATGGTGTAGCAAGAATTAAACTTGCATAACATTGTCCACATCGGAAGCTAACCTTTGTGGCAAGTGCTTTTGCAATACAAAGAAATATTTTTGGTTGAATAGATTCCTGAAATATTTGGCGGTTACAAACACCCCAGTGGGAGTTGTATAGATTCATTGTGATGATTAAGTAGTCACGGCTTACACAAAGAATGCCAAATATAAAGGAAAAACCAAATATATTGACACAAAGTATAATTTTTGTTAAAGTTTAGTCGATATAAAGAAAGTGATTCTAAGATACATTTCTAGTCGACGAATGTTGGCAGATCCTTTCACCAAACTCATTCCCAGTGATATGTTCACGGGACATGTTAGAGGTTTGAGTTAGCAAAGGATTTAATGCTATTCGATTAGAATGTTGAAAGATGTTGATTTATAGTTTAAATTGTAATTATCATTGTTTTATGAATTATATGTGATATTTTTATATATAATAGTATATCGACAAGTTGTGATTGACTCTCTCATATGGGCAATCGCCTCTGACTAAATGGGTATTCAGAGATGAGATTATAACAATCAATATAAGCAAGATAGATTTTAACCACAAATCTATCTAACTTGTTATAAAGCTAAATTTTACAGGTATCCTAGAAAAATAAGAGCGATGTGGTGCATGTCTAGGAAAGCAGCTACAGTGGGAGTCTGTAGATACTTAAGTGAGAAACGAAGAATATCTTTGTTAACACACTCTATTGTGATTCATTGACTAGTCAATCAAGCTATGTGCTTGATTATGAATACATTACGTTTCGCGAAAAAGGTTGAATATGCTCTATTTTTTAGGGATTCAAAAAGAGATATTTCAACATGTGTTAAATATTTAAGAGCTCTGGGGTATAACAAGCTCACAAAATATCAAAGTTGTTCTGATTGAGGAGCTATGTATTCCTAACAGATGTATAGCATGAAAACTCATGCACTCATGAGTCACACCAGATATTGTCTGAAGAAGAATTTGATTTATGAAGGAAATGTGTTATAAACCATTAATTTCATATGTGAGTGGAAATGTAAATAATATTTAATATATTATTTATATATATATATATATATATATATATATTAATTATATGTATAATCCACATATGAGTTGTGGATGATAATTACAGGAGTTGAGAGGGGAAGTTAATTAGGGAATTATTTATTAACACTTGTATTCTCACTTTATAATGCTAACATTCTAATTATTGAATGTGTGAGTGGAATATTGTAAAAAAGCTTTACGTGAGTTTTTCACAAAGAATACAAAAAATAAAAGGAAATAACTTCTTAGAATTCTCACGCAGATATTCTCTCGTCGCAAAACAAACTGACATTGAGTATATATACTACATTCAATTCCTGACTATACTAATTCTTGGACTTGAATATACACATCATTCTGTATATCTGATCGAGAGTATGGAGCAACATGTGGATATGAACGGTTTGATTTTTTTCGCTGCATTAATTGACAGGTTGGTAATTTATGTTTATTTATTTACAGGATTCACTGATTCCAACAAAGAGAAAAATATATAGTTCCCCATTATCCATATTTATTATCGTTGACATGTGTATGAATTTTGAATAATATAGCAAAATTAATGTGAAGTTCATTACTGAATAAAGTAATTGATTGTCAATGTGATAATAAAATAATATATTTTTTAAACGAAAATAAATTTAAAGAAGGGTATAAAATAAAAGTAAAATAGATTTAGACAATGCATATATAAAAAGAAAGTAAAAATAGATTTGGAGACAGACGGAATATTATTTTAATTTGTAATTAAAACGACATAAAAAAGGAGGGAGTATATTAGGTATCCTTTAAAATATTATTATCTTCTTTGTGAGACAATTGTTTATATAATACACATTTAGATTACAGACTTAACATTTAAAAAAAAAAGAGTGAATATTTTACAGAAACGTGTAAAACATCTGACGAAAGTTTTCATCAATAATCAAGTCTAATTCTAGAAAGCATTGACCCTTAGTAGAAGACTAGAAGTTTCTAAATTTAGAAGACTTCCTTCATCATACTCGTATTATCTTTTAGCTCCAAAGTCAATTGCTGAAATCCATTTTATTTCATTTTTTTCCTATTTTAAATAAATTTCTAAAGTATTTATAATATTTTTTTAAAATTATAAATGTGATACATTAAAATAATTATTTATTACATATGTCATAGATAGTAAGACTTTAACCAATAACCACCATCCGGTAAAATTAAAAATATTTAAATAAATATGTAGAGATGCTCGACCTTTTATACATTCGTAACTAATATTTAGATAAGAGTCATATAGACTTGTAAGCACCAACTACATATTAATCGATCTCATTTCAAGAATATTAGAAATTTAATTCTGCAGGAAACTTCTCTGCATTGTGTTTATGTTGTTCTAGAAGGGTTAGGTCAATTCTTGTTTAAAAAAAAAAAAACTTTTTATTTTAACATAAACAGATTAGAACATGTCTAAAATTAATTAATTAAATTAAAATTGAGTTAAAAAACTAATTGTGTGCGCCAATTTTCACACAACAATTTGGCCTCAAATGGATGTGCAAATACACCCTGAATATTTAGGTGGATATGCAAATTGACCCAGATATATATATAATATTCTTTCTGATCGAAGTAGGTGAAAAAAAATAAGTAGGTGAAGCCTTGGGAACATAATTTTTGTACGTGAAATTCTGAATTGGTTTCTACGTTGAAATTAAGGTTACGCTTAGATCAACATAAGATATTATTATTATTATTATTATTATTATTATTATTATTATTATTATTATTATTATTATTATGTATTTATTTATTTATTATTATTATTTATAGTAGTATTGTTGTTTTGATATGAACGTACGACAGATTAGGTGCAAGCAAGTCTTGGGTTTACAGCTAGAAAAGAGTTTTCTGCATCTCAATTCTCGGCCACAAGCCAATTTTAAAAGACGAATTTTATTTCCTCCATCAAATTTTTCAATATTTAAAATAAAAATTAATATTATTTCTCAACTTTTAATTATCCATACAATGTATTTCCATAAAAAAGTATTAATGTTTTTCCTTTTTACTCCTCAAGAGTCTATTAAAACTTAAAAGATAGCATATTATATTTGTTTTGGGACTAGCACGGGTCGACGTAGGACTTTGCGATCACGTCTCTACACGAGTTTGGGATGTAACATCCGGATTTCACATCCCAAACTCAATCCACACCTAAAAATACCCATTAAACATATTATTACTTTTTCTAACACAACACTTAAAATATCTATTATACCTATAAAATCAATCATTATGACACTTTGATTTGACATAAAGTAACATCCTACTCTACTAAAATTCCAAAACAAATACACACTTTTACTATTCATCAAGATTTTCATATCTCAGAATTTCAAAGTTATGACTTCTCACGACCCCCTTAATCCCAAAACAAACGTACCCTAAGGGTGTGTTTGTTTACGGATGGGCCCATCCGGATGGGGGATGGATTTTCCCCCATCCCACCCAATTTTCGGACTTGCACATCTCATCTCATCCAAAATACACATACACTCCCTATTATACATCTACAAACTTATTTCACATAATTCAATATCAATCACATCAATTTTATCTTATATATCAAATACATTTTATTTATCTCTTTTTCACATATATCATATATATTTTTATTTAATTTATATCAATTAACATAAAATAAGAATTAATTTTAATTATATATTTTTTACATATTATAATATCCTATTATATATATATATATATATATATTAATTATTAATATATAAACTATATATATATGTAATTAATTAATATTATAAATATATTTAAATTTCATTTAAAATTATTATCTTGGAGTATAACAAAACCTCTACTATTAGTAATTATTTGTGATTTAAAATTAAAAATATTTATTTATTATATATACACTGTTTTTATATTATTTATTATTAATTTAATTTATCTTAAAAAAATTATTAATTATCAAGGTTATTTTTAAAAAAAAATTATGTATTACAACAAAATATAATTAATATAAAATCATTTAATCATTACTCCACTAACTAACAATAATAAAATAATACATCATCATCTCAAAAAAGTATTGATTTGACATAAAGTTTCTTCCACCCCTACCACATCCAATTCAAACCAAACACAAATTTATTATTCACAGGATTTGTCCTATCCACTTTTTTTCTCCATCCGGATGTGCTCCATCCACCTCAAGACGTAAACAAACACTACCTAAAGGATTTGAAAGTACAAAAAGCTGATTTTTCATGCAGCCACATTATACATTATTTGATAAAAAATATAAAATTAAAGTCAATTAAAAAATATATTTTGCCGCCTCAAGTTGTCCATCTGAATTACTTATAATTATAATGACTACATTTCAAAATAATTAGTCCATACACAAAATTCAGACTTATGCATATATAATTGTATAAATTCTAAATCTTCCTCTAAGTATTCAATTTTAAATATCACGTGATTGTGTTACACACCTGACAATCATTAAATTATAACCTAGTGATGGCTGAATTAATAATCTGATCAAACTGATTAAAATAAAAGGAGTATAGTCAAAAAAGTCTTTTACTTCTGTAACTAGTGGACCAATAAAATATTTAAGTCTAGTCTTGTGTGTTAAGCGCCGTGTATTTTAAATATATTTATAAATATTATATTAATTATTAAATATATATATATATATATTATTATTAAAATGTGTATTTTTTATTAATATTAAATATATATTTTTAAAAATATCAAAAGACTTAATATTTAATGGTACTCATTTTATTTAAGGTACGTAGAAAAGAGTGCACGTGCAGTCAATAAGTTGAGAGAGTCACATTGATGCATGCACCTCCTCTCTCTCACTACGTAAAATATTGTCACAGTTACACTAACCTACCACCACATCATGCACGTGTCCTTCATATGCTTGATACGTGGTCAATACAAGTGTTTTTTTTTTTTTTTTTTTGAATATTAATATAATAAAAGAAATATACTAATACATGTTTCTCAAAACAAAGATACGTGTGAGTGAGTTATGTCAATACTAGAGATGATAATGCACGTTTAGATTACACAACACTCCTTTTAACCTTGAAAAAAAATTAATGATTAAAGTTATGTTTTCAAAGATATATTTAGAGAAAATACACATTTTTATCCTTTAAATTTGGTTGACTTTGATTTTCGTCCTCTTATCTTTTGAATTTTGGTTTTCGTCCTGTAAGTTACAAAGTTTTAACTTTATTGTCCTGTGGCCTACTGTTATAGGTCACTTAACAAGTTACATGATAACGTGTCAGTTTTATTGTATTTTATTTTGATAAAGTCATACTTGAATATTTCTGATTGGTAGACACTAATATTTGACAATTTAAATTGAACATAAATGGAAGAAATTAAAAACTCTTTCCATTAATAATTTTTAATATTTTATGAAAATTAAAATTGACTCTCCTATTAAAAAAATCTAATTTCGAATTTCACCCACAAGAAGAAAAAAAAAATTGTTATAAATTTAAAATATCCTAATTTTTATATTAATTTAATAAATCTAAATAAAAATATAAAAAATTATTAAATCTAATTTAAATTAATGAGTAATAGTAAAAAATTTGTGAATCAAAATTCTTTAAAAAAAAAGATACTGTATATTATTTCACGTGAGTGACAATGATTTAAAATAAAGAATTTAATTTGATATTAGAGTAATTTTATATGAAAAATTAAGTAATATAGATATTGCACTATAGATATTTTTTTCTAAATATGTCGTTGTTTACAATATTGATATCAATGATTATAAAAATTTAATATATTTAATTTGACTGTATCATAAGTATTTTTAGATATTTTTTTATCCATACTCAGAGTTAAATCAATTTGGGTTATATAGATTAATTATTTTTTACTTATTTTTAAATTAGCATTTTAAAATGATTTATTCTTTGAATTTTTTACTTATTTCTAAAATTAGATTTAATTAATTTATTAGATTTATTTAATTAATAAAAAAATTTATTTAAAATTTATAATAGAATTTTAAATTTTAATTTTCTTGTGGGTGAGATTTTAAATTAGATTTTTTAAATCGGAGAGTTAATTTCCCATAAAATATTAAAAATTATTAATAAAAAAGAGTTTTATTCTTTAATTTATGTTCAATTTAATCAATTTTCAATTTAAATTGTCAAATATTAGTGTCCACCAATCAGAAACTTCCATGTATGACTTTATCAAAATAAAATTCAAAAAAATTGACACATCATCATAAAACTTGTTAGGTGACCTGTAGCAACAGGTCACAGGACAAAAAAATTAATTTTTGTAACTTACAAGACTAAAATCAAAATTTAAAAGATAAGAGGACGAAATTCAAAGTCAACAAAACTTAAAGGATAAAAAAGTGTATTTTCCCATATATTTAAATTCGAATATTTTTACACAACGCCCTCTATAAGTCGCTCGTTACTTTTTGTCACAAATATTAAGAAGAGTATAAAATATTGATATAGTATAGGTGATGTGATGGAAAAAAATGAAAAAGTAATGAGAATAGTGTAAAAAGTATTGAAAATAATAAAAAAGAAGTGAATGAGTAACATACAGTGAAACGGACGAAATGGCAAAATGAGCAAGTTATAGTGGAACGGGGGATATATAATTGTTATGAAAGAAATAAATGTTCTTGAAAATTACAATGGAATGTCAATGGCGTGATGAATGTAATTAGAGGTTACAAGAGAATTAAATGGGAGTTACATGCAATAATGAAGGACTATTTATGTAATTTTAATTGTCCTCTTAAATTATCATTATCTATATTAATGTATGAGCTCCTTATAAATAGAGGTCATGACACCTCATCTGTAACATAAACCAAGAAGTTGAATAAAATAATTCTCCATATATATTATCTTCTTTACTTTGCATTTTTTTATAGTGTTTTATATTCTTATTTTTTTTATAACAATAATATATTTATTAATTTATACTATTATGAAGTCATCACAAATACTTTTTTAGGACTTATATTAATTTTAATTATTGATGTTTCAACTTTTAAGTATTGATGTTTGAACTTTTAAATATTTAAGTGGCTTTTGAACTTTTGTACATATATTGAACTATTTTTATGTTATTTTATGAATAATGGGCCATGTTTAGATTTTAGTTTAAATATTAATATTTTATGATTATTATTTTAGATTTTATGTTAAAAATTAAATTTTTTGTGATGTAGCCTGTTTGTTTTCCTTTTAGCCCAATAAGTGTTTTCATAATCAGACTGGTGATCAAACCGAATAGAGCACCGATTGTCGGTTCAACATGTACAATCGGTTGGACCGGCGATCTAACCGTTAAAATTATTTCGTCCTATTTCTTTTAATATTATATATGTTATATTAAAAAATAAAATAAATTAAATATTCTCATAAAATTTCAATAAATTATATGTTACATATTGAAATAAAGTATAAAGTAATAAACACGGTAGAATTATAAGCAATTAAAATTAAAATACTCAAAGTATTACTCAAGTTATAATATCAGTTTGTAATTTATGACATGTTTCATAACGCATTCATAGTAAAGTCTCAAATCAAAATATTATTATAAAAATTTAAAATATATAAATGGTTGAATATAATTAATTCTGGAATGGGAACCTGTTTCACGATTTAATTTAATAAAATAATTAGAAGAAAATGAAAAAAATTAAAATATAAAAACAGTTTAACTAGTTTTTTCGATTCGGGCCATTTGCATATTAATTCAAAAAGTGACTATATTTATAAATTGGTTCACAATATTTTGCTGCACAAAAGGTTTTTTTTTTTTTTTTCAAAACACAAAATTGTAATTAGTGTAAATTTTGTGAACATTTTTAGCCAAAACTTTGGGCCAATTTGTGGATATTGTTCAATTGGGCGCTATTGTCGGAATAGTTTAACAAACAATACTTTGGTCCAACTTTTAGTACGAATGGAGTAGCAACGAAGGTATTAGATTGAGCTTGTGAATTAGAAATAATTATTGGTCCAGACTCTGTACCCCTCCATACTTATTAGATACACACTCTTTTAATGTACATAATCTATTTTTGGTACATTGTTATCAAAAAATTAAGTAAATTTCAATAGATATTTACTAACAAAATATATTTGAGATTTTTCCAAACATATATTTAACATATTTATGTTGAAATAACGATAAAAATATATCAAAAATGGAATTAATATATTTTGGGTGGGGTATCTAATAGTTTTGGAGGGTATATAGTTGGGCCCATAATTATTTGTTGATATTTTCCGTTGGGCTCAGATTAATTGCAGTAGCATTTGTTTGGAGTAGACGTAATACACCCACCTCAAATTCTGAATTTGTTGGGAAATTTTAGTAATACGGCATTAACCCAACCCTCTATAGGTGGGTTGCACTTAAACCCATATATTTATCCTCTGCTATTTCATAATACTAATTAATCTCTCTTGGGAATTAACTTATCCAAAGTGAACACTTCTTTTTTCTCCTATGCTATGGATTCCACTAAATTTGCAAATATATACCTTAATTAATTTCTTTATTTTTTTATAATTTCAAAATATGTGAAGTTTTCTTCTTCTTCTTTTCAAAACTTTTGCCTCATTTTGTCAAATTTTAGTTTGTTTCGATTTTTCTCTCACGAGTTTGTATTTTTGTTCAAAAAATAAATCCAAAAAAATTTACCTTTTCTCGAAAAATATCAAAACTAGAGCAATTTTTCAGATCTGATTTTCAAATAAAGATTTAGTAAAGTAATTTTGTTTTCGAAATGGCAAGGGTCCTTGAAATGGTTGCCATGACACAGTAGTCTCCATGAGATACCAAAAGAAAATGAAGGTGGGTGGGTTGCACATGTATTGTTTTGGGACTCACGACCTCTTTTTAAGATATTTTCAGAATACAGGTATGACAAGTCATGAGTGGTATTTATGTCTTTTCATGACCTATTAAAACTGATACTCCTCTATTCTAAAATAATTTTTACTTTTTTCTTAAATGGATGTTCCCAACTCTTTTTTTTGCATCCAAAAAAAATTTTACACTTACAAAAGTTAAGTTAATAAATTATATTTTTTATATTTCATTATTTAATTTTACATTTATATATTTTACTTTTTTATAACATACGCATAACTAAATCTATGAAAAAAATATATATATTAGGACCGGAAGAGAGAGTATTATTTTATGACGTGTATACTGCCAATAAACATAGGTGCGTGCAGTATACAATATTAATAGTTTCAATAAAAGGCATTCCTCTTCGATGTCTTGGTTTTTCTCATTTTTAAAATAAAAATAAAGTGTCATCTCCCCCTTTAAACATCTCTAAACTGAATTTCATGCTACTGATAATTATACAAAAAAAAATATTTTTTTTCTCACAGTTACGTTGACTGAAACACCATCTTCAAAAAGCTATTACAAACTACCACAATAATTACACACAAACAATTTTTTTTATCTCACAGTTAAACTGACTAAAACACCCTCTTCAAAAAGCTATAGCCCCATTAAAACTCATGTTAAAAGTCAAATGAAAAAATAAAACAAAGAAAACTGGAATATTCATTTGTGGAGCCTATCTTCCAATGCCTCAGAGGCTTATGGGCCTGAGGACAATATTTTAATCCATAGTGGCAAGGAAGTTTTACCAGTAGTAATATCTTTTTATCAACAAAAATGACTTTGCAGTATGAAGGGCCAAATGTCCAATTTCAACTAAAAAATTATACATGCATGTTTTACAATTATAACATTACAACATAGGACTAGGTGTAACACCATCTACCCACATGCTCCCCCACTCCCACCCCACCCCACCTACCAAAAACAAAAATTAGAAGAAAATGAAATGGAAATATCATCAAATGCAATATACACAAACTCATCTCTCAAAGACCTGTACTCCCACAAAACTCAATCGTGTTTAAAGAATCGTTCTATAACTACAAAACACGACCCTGAATGCTTACGTAGAGATCAGCATATACGATGATGAGACCCGATTTTCTTACCTCAGCAGGATGTAAAATCAATACATCATCACCTAAAGTCCAACCCATTTTACCCATCTGAAAATTCTGCTGACTCTAAAGGGTAACTCATAGTCTTTGGACACAGCCGGTTCCCTTCTAGCAGCCTCCGGTTCAGACCAGACGTACACCCCTCGCTCTTGTTTACTACCAGGTACCGTGTTGTCAAGAATAACAGCTACTAGGAATGCAACCACCATGTGAAAAGACAACAATGTATTCAGAATGAAGTTTAACTGCCACAAGAGATGGAAAGTATCATCAGAAAATTTATCAAGGATTTGTATGTTTCCAATTCTGAAGGAATCTTTAAATTTTCACAATTGCAAAACTACAGCCATATTTGATACATCCTATTTTCGCTGGAAGTACCCAAATCAGCTATCTTTATTCCCAACAGAAAGGCTTATAAATTTTTTTTTTAAAAGACCCCACCACATACAAGCATCAAAATACTCCAAAACCGAAGCACATTTTCGCTATCTAACCTATAGCTCTTCATTTTAAAATCATCAATTCAAACATTTCTGCCAATTTCACATAGAAAAATCACTGCATAGGAAATGCTGAAAATTGAAGCTGGAAACAATTAACAGATATCTAAGAAAAGCCTAAAGTGTGTACCCCTCCAGATTTGGTGCGTATAGGACCATGAGATGCCACAATATACGGTTGGAAGTAATTTGGTACTGATATGTTTGAGTTTGGAGAGACTCCATATTGTTGAAAATAGGCTGGGATCGACAGGGAAAAGAACAAAGAAAGGCCAACGATGATTATGTTCCTCGAACTTCCCGCCTCGCTATATCGTAAGTTTGATAAGCCCAATGCTGTAAGCATTGCCCACATAAAGCACAATAAAGCCGCAACCATGACTTCAGGTATTGATGCAATAAAACCCCCGACTTTACCTAGTACAATGGAAGAAACCTCAGTTGAGTAAAATCTAAAACTCAAATATTTCAGCAACTTCCCAAGAATATTGGGATCAATGGTATAAGATGAAGCACATACCAATAAGGGATAGGATGATCATTAAACATGCACCCAATTCAACTGCTCGGCGACTTCCCATTTTAGTAACAGCAATGGTATGAACATTTTCAGTCAAAGTAGTGGATCCAGTTCCTGTGCCCCACAGACCAGCCAATATGCTGGTAAGGCCTTCAAGCCCAATTCCTCGACTTAAAACACCAGCTGTTGGAGGTCTAGAAGCAACCAGTAGTGATGATGCATGATATGAACCAACCTAGTAATTAGGAAGAAACAGACAATAAACTTCTGAAACCAGAGCTTGCAGTTAACTTCAATTTATTAAATGCATAATTACAAAAAAGTACCGGAATAGAAAATTGCTTCTGTAACGGCGGACGTTCCTAATCATCTATTAAGGGGATGCTCCTAGTTATAGGACTAATTAATGTCAAAGTGATAAAGTCTAATATATAAAATCAAGGATTGAAGCTTAGTGAGCTGGATATAGGGCTAAATCCCAATGAAATCATCAGTTCATTTTCAAAAGAAACCTCGCATTCAGAATAAAAAATTAGGTTTTTATCCTGAGGATGACATTGAGCAAAATAGATGAATGCTGTTCTCAGCCCATGACCATAAATTGCACAACAAATCAAACCTAATAAAATTTTATACTAGAGAAAAACAACCATTACGTTGAAATGCCATATTAAATATTTACATATTCTCAAGTGGAAAGTAGAGAGACTATTTACTTATTTGCTGATATAGTGCATGACAATGGGGTACTCTAAGAAGATGCACCCACCTTTAAAGTTTAAAGCCCAAATCAATGTTCAGATTCTTCAGTTGTCAGTACAAGAACCAATCTGAATCTCATATTATCCTTTTCCAAGTATAGTGTTCCAATCAATATAGGAAATTCAAATAAGTTTATGGAGATACATACACTTAAATTATTCAGTTAATACTATCAAAAGGGAGACCCACAAACGAGTCTTAAACAGTGGAAAAAACAGTTGCTGAAAGAACCACCAAGAAAATTGAATATCAACATAAAAAGAGTAAAACAAGATGCAGACTCACAGAATCAACTGATGAGATTATAGACACCACACACATTACAACGGCCATCTTCCAGTGAAAGACAGGTGTGCCCCATTGCAATGGGTAAGGAAATCTAAACCATGGCGCAGATCTCAATGCATGAGAGGTATCAACTCGACAACTCTTCATCCTCAAAATGTGTCTTCTGCAGTGGTTGGATATTATATTTGAAGCAGGTACACTTGCATCGCATCCTTTATAGCTATAAACTCCAGCTTCGGTAAGAAGGAAGGCTGTACCCCATGTAATAAACACACCAAGTGGAACCTAGGATATGTAAAGCAGGAATCTGAGTTTTTGATGAAATTTGTCATAAAAAATAGGATACACAAGCAAAATAATAAGCTTACCGCATAAATTAGAAATACACGATGGCCAAAAATTGAGATCTTGCGAAGGTACTGAAAAAGAAATATCATGTCAGTTGTTACAAAAAACTGGTAAAAGGAAAATTTCAGACATATAAGAACAGCAAAAAGTTTAGAACCATTTCTTAAAGTGGTGGAACTTCATAATTACAATAAAATGAAACTGCATGTAGAGCATGGGTGTAACATAAATAGGTTCCTATTTAGCACGTTTAGTTGTCGAACTTACAAGGGAAAATATAATAACCAAAATTATCTGCTCAACACCAATTTCAATACAAGTCCCAACTCGTGGGAAGCCATAGCTGTAAAAAGAAAGCCCAATAGCCGCTACCGTAGGGGACACAACAACTGGATTTATTAACCTGAAAGGAATGACAAGACATACTGAAGGTTAATTTGGCATAAGAAGACAAAATGAGCATTAATTAAAATAAGAGAACAAATCTTGAAGCATACTGGGAAAAGAAAATTATACTTTACTAATATTGTCATCAAACCGCTGTATCCCAAAATGGCTTGAAAAGCTGAACCAATAATTATAGCCCCCTGTAGCTCTTTCATTATATGCTTGAAATTCTGCGAGATGGAATATTCTTTTATTAGAAATGAAGTGCACGAAACACCAGATAGTTAAGTCAAAGACCACAATCAAAATGGGCACAAAGTATTTCAGCATTTGCAACATGCCAAGATTATTTTCCTGTAAATAGATCAAGTATATTTAGCCATTCATTTGACAAGTCTTAATACCTCTTATCTCTACTTCTTTCTTTCTCTCTCTTTAGTTGGGGGAGAGGGGGACTGAAATTGTAACTATACTTGTTCTAGACTGGAACTAGTGAAGTTATTATCATTTTGGATGCTAAACAAGACTTTCGTATGCAAGACCTACAGAGTGCCCAGTCCTAAACACATTGCTGTTTTGCTTAAGCATACAAAAATATATTTTTGAACAAAGTATAGAACAAACTACTCAAACAACAAAAATGAGACCTAGCCACACTCCATTCACACTTGCAACATATTTGATTGGGCCCACAGCCTCCAATATTTGATAATGAGCTAACATGGTTTAGTTACAGACATCAATCAAAAGCAAGATGTTCCCTTCCAGCAGTTGTGATCCCTTAATAGCAAATTAGGTTGCATTAATACTTAATCCTGAGTGTTATTCTCTTTCAGGCGATTCTGTTGTGTGTATGTATATATCAGATAAGGCTCCATATGCATTCATACATATATATATATATATATATACACAAATCTGAAAACATATAGCAGATGCACCCAATAAGTACATAAGGAGTAAACCAAGAAAAAAGAGCCGCTGGATAAATAAAAAGCTTCAACTGATTATTGAAATTGGGTCCAATACATACATTTCCATTAAGCCCCAAAAATTCAGGAGAGTTGATAATTGCAAGTGCAGGAGCAAGATAAACAAATGAAGGACCCTGTATCAGGGGCAATCTTGAGCCAAATGATATATGCAAAAGTGTTGTCACTCCTGACATGAATAGCACGGTGGAAACTACATTGGCTGTATCTTCCTACAAAAAAGTCTACAATTAGTTTAACTATAAATTCAGCACAAGAAATGGAAGTTCTCTGAAATTAAACCAGAAATGAATTACAAGTGCTCACATAGGTGCCGCCCATTGCTGGAACTATCACAAGCGGTATTAGTACCAATGAACCCAACATTGATAGAAAATGTTGAAATCCATAGAGACCAATCGGTACTGAAATAACAAGAAAGATCATTGATTATTATCTGCAATGAACTCCAATAATGACAATGCTACACAAAATTACAAAAGATAGAATTTTGGATGTTTCACATCAAATTGAAATGAAATTAGTAAATTCTATTGAACCTCACGGGGATCAAAGGTTCAAACTTCATAATTCCAATTCACTGGCACCGTTATTCAATTACAACATAAGCACTAAAACTAACATATTAGGGAATTTATCCTCTTGATTACTACTGTATCAGCATAACTGAGCATTCTAATAAAGCATTACGAAAACAATTTAACCAAAGAAAAGGAAAAACTCACCAAGACCAGGAGAATCTCGAAGCTCGTACTTCATATGTGAATTCCTGAACATAACCCCATCATCATCCAACACCGACTGCGGCAGCACATCCCCTGCGGCAGCCTCGTCACTCCTCACCGCCCTCCGAGTCGCCTCCCTATCCGCCCCCGAATTCTTTCCCCCGTCGGAGTCCCTCCGCGTCCTCACTGGCGGCGTGTGCTCCTCCTTCTTCTCCTCCCTCTCCTTCTTTTTCGCTCTTTCCTTTGCAACCACAGCCTCCCCATTCGTAGTTGGACCCGGCCTCGGGCGCCCGGCTTCAAGGTCCAGGTTAGAATCTGGCGGCTTATGCTTAGCTTGGGCCGAGGCCGGAGGTGGTTGCGGCGGCGGGGTTAAGGTGATTTGACCGGAGTCACTGGTATTAGTCTCGCCGGAGAATTTAGGGCGGAATCCAGTACGCTTCGCCCATGTAGCCGGCGGCATTGCGGCGGAGTCGGGGGCGGGCGGTTGCGGACCGGGTCGGGGCATCTTATTCGGACCAGGGTTCGCCATTACTGGAATATAGCGCTCTACAGACCCATAGCTGAAGGAATGAAAGGGAAACTATACAAAATCAAGACGATAAACAGCTGAAATGTGAATTGAAGTACAATGCGTGAGTAGATCTGTAGAGATTGTTAGGGTTTTAGAGTGTGGAGAGGCGTGCGGGGAAAAGATGTGTACTGTGTGGGAGTGAGTGAGGGAGGGAGTAAATAGTAATGAGAGATGGAGTTAGTGTGTGGTGTGTGTGTGTGTGTGAGAGAGAGAGAGAGACTTTGAGGAGCAAATCACAGACAACTAATCACTGCTTAGACCACCCTGCAATCGCGTTAGAATTTTTGCTGCTCTACTTAGTTTAATGATTATTATCATTATTTTAATCACTTTATATTTCATGTTTAAATTAGAATAGATTCGTTTATTACATTGTTGAATTAGAATAGATAGTATACATTGCTATCAGTCCCATACAAATTTAAATATTTTTTTATTTGAATATTTCATATAAATTTGTGCATTATTAAAAAAAAATATTAATTTATATGTATACTCACAAACTTATATATATATATATTTCCTCATATATCACTATTTTATATATATAATATATTTTTCTTAAAAAATGTGTCTTCCTGTAGGATATAAATTCCTACGGGACGGAGGGAGTATCAAGGAGGAGATCAAGTCTCTTCTCCACCAGGTGTACTGTGCAATTCAAATATATTTTTGAAAAGTTACACTATTTATTATTAAAAAATTATATATATTATTACTCAAAAGTTACACCATTAAAAATATATTTTTTAGTAATAGTATTTGTGATTTTCATTAGTATTTTGTGTAACTTTTTTAAAATGTATTAAAATTGCACGGCGCGTCTGGTGCATACTAGACTAAGGTCATATGAATAGAAATGACTAGGGCCAGAATAGGATGTGTATCTAAAAATTCATGTCTGTCTTGCGCCTCTGCTTCACCGTCCTGCCTTGCCTATACCCCTGCGGGGCAGAACATTATGTCTTGTACAGGGCATAGGGATGGCAAAACGCCCCGCCCCGTAGCCGCCCCGATCTGCCCCGCCCTGAATGGGTCAGCCCCGCCCCGCGCCGTCTTGAGAATGGGGCAACCTGCCCCGCCCCGCGCATGGGGCAGGGCAGGCATGGGTTTACAATTTTACTGCCCTGCCCTGCCCCGCCCCGCCCCGCCCCGCAACATATTATATACCAAATAATATATATTATTTATATATATACTATATTTTATATAAAATAAATATAATAATATCAAATATTTTTTATTTATTATTATTAATCTAATATAATATGAAATTATATATAAGATATTCTAAATTATGATCTAAACATTAATAATTAATATCTAAAATATAATAAATAAATAAATAAAAACTTTCTTTCATTAGGATTTACACTTTCTTTCATTATTTATATTGAATATGATTTAATGGATATATCTAAATTTTGTATATATATATATATTAAATTTTAGTATATGAAGTATGGGGCAGAATGGGGCAGGGCGGGGCGGATCTGCCCCGCGCAGGGCAGGCATGGGGCAATACATACTGCCCCGCGGCGGGGCATGGGGCAGGGCGGGGCGGCGGGGCATGGGCGCGGGGCAGGCATGGGTATTTAAATACCCGCCCTGCTCTGCCCCATTGCCACCCCTAACAGGGCAGATGTGCCCCATTTTATGTATACTAAAGTATATAAATTATATATATATATATATAAGACAAATAAAAAATTATATTAAAATAAAAATTATGCACCAAATTTATTAAATCATCTTCAACAAAAAAATGTAAAATTTATTTTAGATTAGAATTACAATAAATAAATAATACTCCCTCCATTTCAAAATATATGTCATTTTAGCATGTATCACGCATATTAAGGAATACTATTTTAACCAATAGCAATGCATTGGGAAATGAATAATTGAAGTTGGGTGTAAAATCTAAAATGACATATATTATGACAAAAGTATAAAAAGCTAAAATGACATATATTTTGAAATGGAGGAAGTATAATTTTAAATTTATTTGATATATTATAAATGTAATATATTATATTTATTTTATATATTATAAAATATTATATATTTGTTTAATATATACTATAGGGTAGGATGGGACGAGTGGTGCAGTAAAAATGTAAACTCATGTCTGTCTTGTCTCATGCGCAGGACTGGTCTGCCCCAAACGAAGTAGGTCAGGGTGGGGCAACTATTGATCGAGTCACTTTGTCATCTCTACATATGTATATGTATGAGGCAATGATAATAAAAAAATTTAATTGTTTAATTAATTAATGTAAAAAATTTAATTGTTTAATTAATTAATGCAGGAACGAATGATATGAGGTAAATGATGAAGGAAAGTTATTTAAATAAAATTATATAATTATTAATTTATTTCAAATCGTTCATTCTCTTTAAAGAAGTACGTGAATTCTTTATTTCTTTAAGTAATAAATTATTTTGGATGCTATAGCATAAATATTTCGGTCGACGAAAGAAAGACGCAAGAGATAGTGGGAGTTGAATTAGGGGAGAGAGATGATTTTACTTTGTATTCTTATTCTTAATAAGAATGGATTAGAATTTAGGAATAACCTGAATTATAGTTTAGGAAATAGAGTGAATAATATAGTGGTATATTTGAAAATTGAGTATTATCATAGTGATACACTTCTTATAAAATATTACATAATGTGAACATTAATAATTATATAAGTTTATTGGGCTCTTAGCCTAATGGGCTTCTAGGGTTACATCCTATATATAAATATTTCCTAATGTAAATGTACGATGATACTCTGCAGAATTATCAGTGATTATCTCCTGGCTTGGTGGCCCTTTCAACATCCTCTTGACGAGCAAACTGCGAGGTAAGAAGGTCCAGCGATCCAATTCTTCAAAGATTCAAGTGTTCTTTAACAAATCTGAAGAAGTTATTTAAAGATTCAAGTCGTTCTTCGTCATATTCAAGCCGTTCTTCATCGAAGTCATCCAGGAACTGCGTTCGATCCAAGATAAATGGTCTATATCTCTCTGATTCGACATTTTTCGCCATTTGATTCAAAAATAAGGAGCTTCATCCCTCTGATCAAATGTTTCCACTCAAAGATCAACTTGAAGACTTCAAGTGTTCTTCGTTGTCTTCAACTGTTCTTCATCAAACACTTTATGATCAGAGATCAAGGTTCAAGACCCCTCCGATCCAGTGTTTCAGCCCAAATCCAGACTTGAAGATTCAAGATCATTCTTCACCAAATCTGAAGCGTTCTTCACCAAAATCTTCCACAGGCCTTAGCTCGATCCAAAATAAGACGACCCCATCCTTGGATCAAGTGTTTTCAATTCAAGTCAATACCAGTCAAAATCAATCTTTAAAGAGGAGAATCAGAGGATCAAGTTAGAGAGAGAACCCAAAATTCAAGAAAATCACATTGTATATCATTTCGTGTTAATATTATTTATTTTCACAAGAATTGTTATTACAAAGTAGTAGTACCAAAACTCCCCTAAGACAAAATAGGACCAAAGAAAGGATCCAAAGCATATAACTCAGGAAGAATATCAAACCCCAGGACAACTATACACATATAAGTGAGGAGAGTGTGTCGACGACTAAGGGCAATGAACAACCTTGTTCTAAGCTCCAGATTTGTGACGGAGAACAAATGTAAACTACTATAAATAAGCAGCCCAAGAGGCATGTCGAGAAGAGAGTGAATCTTGTGTATGCAGGTGTTTCAAAGCATCGTGATATAAACTCCTAATAATAGAGATAGTGTCGCCAATGACGTACAACTCGGACCACTGCATAAAACTCGACATCATATGCAGAATATCAAGAACGAGTGCCATGTAGTTTCTCACTGAAAAAGGTAACAAGACGTGCATTCTGGCTGAGGACAGCACTAATGCCCACCTTTGAGGCATCACATGTAAGCTCAAAAGGGACCAAGAACTCCAGTAAGATAAGAAAAAAGGGGCATTAGTGATCTTCTCTTTAATAAAAAAAAAGGATTATCAGCAGCGGGGTCTACTGGAAAACCTTGCCCTACAAAGTGTCAGTGATAGGGGCCATAATAGTACTAAAATTCCAAATATACCAACGATAGAATGATGCCAAGCCATGAAAGTGTGAGCATCAGTGAAGGTAGACGGAGTGGGCCAAGACTGAATCGCATCAATCTTGGAAGAATCCACGCTGAGACCATCCACTGAGATATCGTAACCAAAAAATAGCACCCTGTCCTGTAAAAAGGATGCACTACTGTGGTGCAGCAAAAAAAGTTTCCTCCTGAAGTACGTGGAAGACGGACCTGAGGTGTCCTAGATGCTCGTCCACAGAACGAGTACCAACTACACACGTACCGATGAGAGAGCGTAGTGCCTGGTGCATGATACGCATGAAAGTGTTGGGGGTGTTAGACAGCCCAAACGACATTACCAACCACTCAAAAAGACCATTCCAAGTTTTTAAGTTGTCTTCCAGTCATCACTCGGCCGAATGTGTATCTAATGATAGTCACTACGTAAATCCAGCTTATTCAAAATGCTGGAACCACTGAGCTAATCGAGTAGGTCATCTAGTCTGGGAGTAGAAAATCGATAATGAACAGTAATTTTGTTTATGGCACAGTTATCCACACACATACGCCACGTACCATCCTTCTTAGGTGTTAAGAGAGGATGTACAACACATAGACTCAAGCTCTCTCAAATATGACCTTTAAAGAGTAACTATTCAACATGTCGATGTAGTTCCTCCTGCTCAGACGGACTCATGCGATAATGTGGGTGGTTGGGCAGGGGTGCGCCCTGAATAAGATCAATATGATGTTGTATGTCTCGTAGATGAAGAATGCCCAAAGGAGCGACATCTAGGAAGATATCAGCAAACTTTGATAATAAAGAGGACACTCCAGCAGGGGATGAAGTGGCAGGCACAGAATCCACAACCAATAATAGGAACACATAGGGAGCATGTTCAATCTCAGCATAGAAATCAGAATAATTTAGAAGAAGTACCTAAGGAGCTGGGGATGTGGGTGGACCACGGGGTACAGAAGGATACAACACGGTTAGAATAACATGAAATAGAAAATTGTACGTATTATGATGACCATCATGTAAAACATATCTATCAAACTCTCATGGTCGCCCCAATAATAAATGACAAGCGTCCATGGGAACCACATCACACCATACAGAGTCCACATAAGTATCACCAATAGAGAGATTCACCAAAACCCATTTAGACACAGTAATCGTACTACCATGTTTAAGCCACATAAGATCATACGGTTACGGATAAGTTTCAATAGACACTGACAGTTTATCAATAGCATCAGAAGCAATAACGTTCTCACATGCCCTAGAATCAATAATAAACGAACATACTTTTCCCAAAATAGTACATGTGGACTTAAATAAAAAGTTATGCTGAGATGTACCGTCAAGTTTAGGAGCCAAAAATTCTAACGAAGTACTAACATCTCTCCCATATACCCATCCAAGTGTGCTTCGGGAAGGTTGTCCTCACCATATTCATAAAAAATCGGTTGTTGGGTGGGAAATCTTATGTTCTCATCTGTAAGCAGTGTACGGGAGGATTGGGCGAATCGATGCCCAGTACCACCGCAAGAGAAGCAGTATAGGCATGCCCCCTGCATACCACCGGTTGCTGCCCAGTTGAAGGCTTGCGAGAGGTTTTGGGTACACTGGTTGGCAGTGGTAACTGTGTGTGTGGCCCGGTTGGAAGGAAGGGTTGATTGACCTGTTGTTTCTCCAAAAGTAGCGCACATTGGTGCACTTCCACTAGGGTTGGTGGGGCAAACAAATTTAGAGTATCCTGTAAAGAAATCCACAGTCCGGTAATGAATCGGGCCACTAATTGTTCCCGAGAATCCATATCAATGCGGGCGATTAATTGATATAACTCTTCGAAATATTTAGCTACGGAGCGACTGCCCTGGCGCAAGATATGAAGGCGCTGAAAGAGTGTGTTTTGGTAATTATATGGGAGAAACTCACATTGCAGGTGTTTACAGAGTTTCGGCTATGAGGATAACCACTCTTTACCTAGACGTTGTCACGTGACCTTGAATTGTTGCCACTAGGTAGAGGCGCGTTCGCAGAACTGGGTCGCGATAAGGTCAACTCTGTGGGAATCGGGAACTTGCTTGAAGTCCATGATCTCTTCAACTTTGTTCACCCAATCGAGGAAATCTGTTGGATCAAGTGAACCATTGAACTCAGGGAGATCAATTCGGATACCCTGTTCCCAATGCGGTGCGACGGGCTATGTTGACCGTGGTGGAGAGGGGCAAACGAATTATGCACGGAGATGGTATCATCATCATCATTCGCATCACTATTGGCGGCTAAAGATAGATCATACAATGGGCGCGATCGCGATGTGGCTCTTATGTTTCTAAGAGAGAAAGTAGAGAGATAATTTTTGTAAGGTTGTTTCTTGTATTGGGATTTCAGATCCTTACAAATGAGGTTATTTCCTCTATTTATACCCTTCTCGGGGTGATGTGGCGTGTTTTTAGGCCACATGGCCTCTGATGGTGACAAGTGTCCTCCACTTGTCACCACCTTACTAACTTGCCCCACTAACTCTAACCCTAACGACCTATGTCTTCCTTATAGGTTCTTTGGACATCTTGTGTCTTCATTCCTGGGAGAGGGGCGAGTAGGCTGGCGAGCAATGTGGCGAGCAGGCGGGCGACCACCTTGGGCTTGTCTTCATGGCTCGGTGCTTAGCTACCTCCGGGCTGGGCGAGCAGGGTGGCGAGCACCTTTGGCTTGGCCTCGTGGCTTGATGCCTCGCCACCACAGACTCAGGCGAGCAAGCCTGCGAGCAGCCAGGCGAGCACGGTGGCGAGCAACTTGGTCCAAGCCATGTAGGCTTGTTGCTTCGTCACCCCGGACTCAGGCGAGCAAGCGGGCGAGCAGCTTGGTGAGCACCTAGGCGAGCAATTGGGGAGTGGCCACGTAGGCTCGTTGCCTTGTCGCCTTTGGCCGTAGGCGGGCACGCTGGCGAGCATGTCGGCGAGCAATATATACTCAACTTCTCTTTAATCACGGGGGGTTAATTCCTTTTATCAATGTTATTACCTGATTAAATCCTTATGTGGCTGAGATCAAGATAACAAATAAGTATAATAATACTTGAATAATCGAGCAGAAAAAGTAAATAACACAGAGATTTGCCTAGGTCTTGTATTACAAGAGCTAGGACTTAAATGTAGTCTTTTTATTGATCAAATTCGTGGACATTTGCAATGATGGCCCTAAGGCCATATTTATAGATGATCCTAAATAAGGTATGTGCGCCTATCGTGCTAAAATGGTCAACTAGACTGTTACAAATATTATTTCAGAAAATTTTATCTCCATAAATGGTAGCTTCCCTTGTGTAGGCATTAAATGATATTAATTAAGCCCTTAATTATGCATAATAGCTGTAATTACTCTGTAAGAGTTGACTATGAGCTTGCTCGAGCCCGTAGGTGCTCGACCTGCTTGTGCATGTAAGTGCTCGACCTGCTCGTGCCCGTAGGTGCTCGACCTGCTCGTGCCTGTTGGTGCTTGACTTGCCCGTGTTTGTAGACATGGGCTTTGTTTGTGCTCGCACTCCAAGTTTTCTTGTATTGGATTTGGGCCTCGTCCGATCATTTATGGGCTTAGGTCCATTGTAATAATCGTACCACAACAATTGCCCCCTACTTTTTATATGTTCAACTCTTTGAGATGTAGCATGTTAAAAGTAAGTCAAGAGCAGAACTGGCTGGGATTAATAAGAGATCTTATCTGAGGATACTCTAAAGTAGTTGATGTTGTTCTGCATGCCTTTGAGCCTTAATTCGTCTTAATGAAAATATTCAAAATAATTTTTAATTTTTACGAGACAGAGACGACTTCACTGCTACTACGTAGACTATGAAATCCTGTCTCAGAAAAAATCCAATCACTCTCTGAAGCTCGCCTATGTTATTTTTAATCTTATGCCCATACTCCCGAGATGAACTGGTAAGAATAAATTTGAAGATAGAAGTCCTCGAGTCAAATATAGAATTAAAATGATACACTGAAGTAGTTGATATTGCTCCACATGTCTCTGAATTTTAACTTGTCTTGAGGAAAATATTCAAAATAATTTTTAATTTTTCTGAGACAGAGACGACTTCACTGCTACTACATAGACTATGAAATCCTATCTCAGAAAAAATTAAAAAATCCAGTCACTCCTGATGCTTGTCTTCGTTATTTTCATTCTTGTTTCTTACTCTTGAGACGGGCATGTAGAAATAAATAACGTATTGAGTCTTCAATCTAATTGTCGAATTTATTTTGGCTCAAGATTCAAACCCATGACATACTTCAAAATTCCTTTCCATAATTAGAAAAAATCTTCCCAAATTAGAGAAAATCTTTATTTAATGGAATGACTTGTAAGATAAATGTGGGAGAGCTAACATGTCTTCTGGAAATGTTCCACTAAAATTGATGTATCTTATGAAAGAAATCTCTCCATAACATGCGGCCCAATTACCATGTACATGCCTCTGCACACACACAACGTCCTTTATTCCTTTCATTTCTTTTCCCTTTTTTTTTTTTTCTTTAGATGAAAATGTTGACTAAGAGTCTCTGCAAAAGAAGAAATAGCCTGCTGCCTTTTCTTTTTCTTTATTATTGCTTTGGCAGACAAAGTTGACCAACCAACTTCTGCAAATCAACGTGCACTCTTTCCTTTTATCTAAATGTGTATATAGCAAAATCTGTGCAACCCAATTCCCCAAACGCTGATTTTTTGAATCTCTTCCTGATCTTCACGTTAAATGTTGATATGTATATATCATATACAAATCGGGTTCCTCTAAAATAGGAAATAATTACCTTAGAAAGAGGAGGATATATTCCAACCAAAAAATAAAATAAAATCAAGCACGTTTCATCCTCGTATCCCCCGCATATACACATACATATACACCTTTAAGTTTTTGTCATAAAATAGGGAAGAATTCGCAGGATCCATCCCCTACCTTGTGCAACAAAACTCGACGACAAGTTTTCCTCCACCATGTTGTAAGCACGACACTGCTACAAGATCGATGTACATAACACATATTTCATTTTCTAGCTTCTGCTCGCGAAGCTCGGTCAATGACAGACTACGGTTCTCCTGCACCGCTTACTTTTTTTTTCTTCAGACTTCTCAAAACAAAAGGAATTCAGCTGCTCATTTCCTAAACCACAAATCACGTTTGCCACCATCCTTATTTTAAATAAGGAATAAAATCAGCGATTCTTCATTCTGAGAAGTAGGCGCCGTGAGATCTTGAAATTCTCTTCCATCTTAGATATTTGGACAAGAGGCGCCGCAATCTTCTGGCCTATCTTGAAGAAAATTTGTAGACTCTATATATACTTTTTTTAATCGTTGACCCACTAAAGCAGGAGGTACATCACCAATATTTGGATTGAGATTCCAATCACGTATCTTGCAAAATCGTGTGTGTATCACATACTGCGCCTTATATATATATACACGTCCGTATTGTGGAATTTCATTAGCAGAACGACCTCTTCTCCAGCGCGCTGTCATTCGACGTCGGACTTTTACGGCTGCAGGAGGACTACGGTTTCCCTGCGCCGCGACATCACTCAGCACCACGTCGATGCCAAACGACATCACCGCCCATTTCCTACCGTCTCTATCCAACACCTCCTGGAAGAGTTAACAGCGAACAACCTCTTCATGAAAAAATTGTTGACGACATCTTTTCAACCAAGACGACTGGTCTCTGGCGTGCTTGGTGGATATCGGTCATCAGTCTGTCTGAGTTCCTCACTTTTCGTAACTCAGAGATAACACTTTCTAGCAAGGAATCCTAGTCGACGGCGGTCTCTCGATAGTGTTATAGTAGTAGATAAAACTGTTTCTCACGTCGTTACGATTGTTGTTGGCAGTTTTCCTTGATTTCTGGCTTTTTACCAGTAGGTAAAATTATTTGTATCTATTCACTCATGTATGTATATTCATCTCAATCTTACTGCCTTGAGTGCCTTCATCTTCATCCCACGCATTAATCTGCTAGTTTGGTCGTCAGTTTTGGGGTGTACCGCCATGCTCGTTTTAAGCTTTCTGTAGAACTCATGGCGGCACAGAGTATGAGTTTCGCCCTTTTGATCTACTTTTACAGAGTACAGCAGATTTGATTCAACCGAGTGAAGTCAATCGGCTGAACAGGAATCATCTCAAGTGCCAAAGTAGGTAACTTCAGCCTTCATTGCTCTTAATCGTCTTGCTCAAATACAAAGTTAAATACTGATATCTTGAAGTTACTGAAGAAGAATGAAGTGGGCAACCAAACTGCTGTTAGCATTTTGGATGTTGGAGGAGTGCATTTGCTTATGTCCTTGCCCCCTTATAAGTTGTATGCTTGCCAGAGTCCTGCGATGTATTCTCGCCTTCAATATGTTGATAGTATTGTTATCGATTCATTTTGGCAACTTCGTCATATCAAACAATGGAAATTTCCTTCCGCCTTAATTTGATCCACTTGACTTTTGACGCTTAACTTTTAAATAATTGTGATACTAAATTTGATCACATTATTGTGTTTATTTACACAGGCATCCATTCTCAGAAAGCAATCACTCTCGGGAGTTGTTCGATGAATAGATTG
>JAPKLY010000244.1:324420-385281 GCA_026898435.1 Prunella vulgaris | reverse complement strand
ATATATATTATAACTCCTTAATAAACGTATATATAAATTCAACAAATCTTAAAAAAATAAATCTTATAAAATATTATGTTCTTGATTATTTTAATAATATATTTTTTGATATATTCTTGATTTTCTTTTAACATACTTATATAATAATAAAGTTTTATATTATAAAATATTATGTTCTTGATTTTTTTATTCATATATTTGATATGTTCTTGATTTTCTTTTTACATACTTATACAATAAGAACATTTTATAATTAAAATCTTACATAATTAGGTGAATGTTAGCACATTCATATTTTAAATATTGTGTAAGATAGCCTCAAATTAATGAATTATATAAGTATAGATGTATTATCGAATAAATCTATATATAAATATACAAAAAATTAAAATTTATTGATTCACATAATATAATTTATATTAAAAATATATTTAATTTTTAATAATCCCGCGTAATACGCGGGTTTACGTACTAGTATATATATATATATGAGTAAGTCGTTTAGTCAAGATCTCATATGTATCAATTATAAGGATCTAACTGACTTGATCAAACCCATTGTATATTCATTAAAGGATGATTTACATATAGATTCAAAAAAGTCACTATATTTACAAATAGGTTCACAGTTTTTGCACAGAAAACCTTTTTTTTCCTTTATAGAAACATTTTTTTTCTGCGCAACTCCTATTTGTAAATATAGTGATTATTTTAAACCTATATGTAAATCACTCATTCATTAAAATCATCATGAGCTTCCATAATCTTTTCATCGATCGACATTATATTAACGTTGCAAGACTTGAGTTTTGGTCGGTCCACAACGCCCCTGCTGCAACCAGATGTCGATCCAATTCGCTTGAAGAGGATGATAATTTGGAACCAATGTCGGTCAGTGGCGATGGCGGCGGATAAAAAACTAGCTACGTGCTATTTAAATCGCAGGGGCAGTTGTTGTTTTTCGGAGATGGTGGGGTACTACTCTCTATCAATTGAAGAACATCATTAACATTGCCCACAACCACCAAATTGCCAAAATTTGCCATGGCCAAACCGCCACTGTTTGAGCTGCAACTTCACCAAAAACTGCTCAGCTGCCGAAAAAATGATTAAAACCACACTAGTCAGTGTTCGTGCGATTAAAATTGCAATAGAAGCCAAGTCAATCTCGCCTCGACAACTAGAGTTGTTAAAATAAATGAGCCACTCGTGAGCTCAACTCGATTCATTAAGACTCAACTCGATATGTTAAATGAGTCAAGCTTGAGATAAAAAAAAAAACTCATTTACTTAATAAGTTCATCTCGACTCAACTCGATAGACTCACGAGTAGCTCGGTAAGCTAAAATGAGAGGTTGTTTTGTAAATAATAACTTACAGTATAAAATTATAATATTTTACATAATAATATTACTCTAACTCTCAAATCACTTATATTAATGAACTGGTGATAGTTTTATTTTTATTGAAGTATGAGAATATGAATATTTTTAATTATGATATTGTTGATATAATATCAGTTAAATTTTTTTTTTAGGATATTCGAGCTCAATCGAGCTTTGCTCGTAAATTTTGAGCTCAAAATCAAGCTTAATTTAAGCTAAACGAGCTCATTTCGAGTTGAGCTAAGCTCGATTTGAGCTCGCCCTTCTTAGTGCCTGTTTTAAACTCTACAAAACGCTTCTAAAATAATTTTTTTTCTTCAAAAGTTGTGAGAGAGAGCTTTTAAAAATAATTGTTTTAGAAGCTGTTATTAGAGTTCTAAAATAGACACTTAACGAGTTGAGCCAAGCCGAGCTCGATAAACATAATGAGCCTAGTCGAGCTGACACTATTCAGGCTCGCTCGGCTCGTATAACAACTCTATCTACAATGTATATCTCAGGGACATATTTGGAGAACTGAATATTCTCCAAGGGTCACTGTGTAATTATTGAAGTTTGAAAATTGTGATTTAGTCCTAGGGCTTTTCTGTTGTAAATCCCTGTCCACACATGATAAGGTCTTATGTCAGTATTAACTTTTTAGTGTCACGAAGGATAATTTTTCATAGTTGAGTAAGATAACTTTTCAGTGTTATTTGGGTTGACTTTATTAGTAATTTAATTCAGTTTTTTTATTATATTAGCAAGAAATTTTAGTATTACTAAAAATAACTTTTCATTGTTGAATGAGATAACTTGTCAGTGTTAACTGAGTAATTTATAAGAACTTATAAAATGTTATTTTTATTAGTCTTATAAGTTATTTTTTAGAGCTTATAAGATGTTATTTTTATTAGTCTTATAAGTTATTTTTAGAGCTTATAAGATGTTATCTTTATGTAGCTTATAAGCTGTTAAAATGATAGGTTAATACAATTTATAAGTTCCTTGGTATTTTATCATAATATTTTTAGAAATTTAATTTTAATTAAAAATAATTTATTTATTTATTTTTATTTTGAAGTAGAGGTCTGGAAGTGGTGGCGAATTTTGGGGTCGGATGGATAGGTGGGGGTGGATGTGGTGATGAAAATAAGTTAGAATATCCCAACTTTTTTTTTTTTGCAGTGACAGCTATTAAATTATTTTAACGAGCTTATAAGTTCAGTCAAACACTCTCTTAATGATACTTTCCTTCCCCCTTCTCTCCCAAAGAAATAGAACTTATTTTGTAAAGACTCAATTTCTCTCAGAATAATTTTTTGTTGTCGAAAAGTACGAAGGAATGCAACCACTTTACATAAGTTCGATTTGAGATTTAAACTATTTCAAACATTAATTTATGTTCAAACTTTTTTTATAAGAAAATTTTGTTGATACATGGAAGTGAGTGTAAGTTATACCATAAGTTTATGTTCAAGACTTTTCGATATATTTTTGAACCAACTTTAAATAAGCTTATACCAAATAATCTTGAATCAAGTATTGAATAGTTTGTTTTGACATTCATCTCTACTTTTATATATATACTCATCTCATATTCTGTTCTTCTCCCAAAATTTTAATATAGATCATGATATAAATATGATCTGTCGAACGTAGATTAATATATTTGTTAAGATTGAGCACATGACAAAAGTGCATGCTTATTTTTCTCTGCCTATGGACCAACATCGATCAATTCACTATATCAAATAAGTCTTATTCACTATCTTTCTCTTTATTTGAACACAGTTCTTGCTTCTTGACATCTTAACTGGATCTTATATAAATTTTTATTATGTATTTTTTTATATTTGTTATTTAAATAATTACATTGGAAATCTCATCTCCTAAAAAAATATAATCCTTCCTGAACAAAGTAGGACATTCTTGATTCTGCTCTTGTGAAATTGGATAGGATAATTATTTTGGTACATGCAGGGGAACATAACATGCCAAAAATCATATTTCGGTCCATTCTTGTCCCATTTTTCACAAGAACTTTAAGTTATAATCTAAAAAATGTTAATTTATATATTACTTAATATTATACATATAGTTAATTAATTTTAACACTAATATTTAACACAATCAAATGTTTATAGTAAATTAAATAATTTGCATAAACTAATTAAATATATAAATGTTGGATCCTAGATAATTTATATCAGTGATCTGAGGGATTTATGTGGCTTTGAATTTAGAACAACACAATTAATATGAGATATTGATGTTTTGATGCTACTAAATGTTATTGGAAAGCAATGAACAACAAGAACACAAGGATCTGTCAAGTCTACTGTGTAGAGCTTGGACTTAAATTTTTTAGAATTTTAATTATGACCATCAGAGATCCTATTTATAGTGTACAATTAATACTAGTCAAGTGGAATAAGAACTCGTCTTTTTGGGCATTAACCCACGATCTGGTCGGTTAATACCATATTTTATGATAGTTAATGCCATGATATATCAATGGTAGTGGTTATTCGTACAGGAAGTGTGCTTCTACTCTAGGCTATTGCCTCTGCCCACATGGAATATTCCTTGAATCCTAACCGACCTAAAATATTTTATCTTAGCAGCTATGATTTAGGGAAAATATACTTTTTTATCCTTTAAGTTTCAATGACTTTGTTTTTCGTCATCTTAAGTTTTGAATTTTGATTTTAGCCCTTTAACTTACAAATAAATATGATTTTGGTCCTGTGACCGGTTATACTCGGTCACTCAACCGGCCACAGGACCAAAATCATATTTTTTTTTGTAAATTAAAGGACTAAAATTAAAATTCAAAATTTAAGAGGACGAAAAATAAAGTTAATAAAACTTAAAGAATAAAAAAGTGTATTTCATATTTAAAGGCTCCCGAGGTTGCACCCCGGGAGAGGGAGGTGGTCAACCATGGAGAGTACTCTTTGTTATGCATTGTTGCAACCCCTTCTTCATCTGCTTTGCCTACCCGCCATCCCGATGAAAGGACTTTTCTCAACTAAGCAAACATGGATACATAAGTGTTCCTTCTCTCTAGAGTCTAGACATATGTGGCTTCGGTCTGGGTGTAAGGTGCATTATCTTATACTGTCGGGAAAAGCTCTTGTGTATTTTATTGATGAGTTTCTCCTTTTCTAGCCGACTCGCTCTATCTCCACTGAACTTATCAGCTTTCTTCGGTTGCATCCAAGTCCCGCTCTTGATATGTAATTCCTACCCCATATCCAAGCCGCTATGGAAAACATCCCTCGCGCCTGGTTGACCAGCTGTCAAACTATTTTGGATCGCTGTACACCTATTGACATTGCTCGAACCATCTTTATCCGAGAGATGTGTAACCTCGTGACCCTGGAGCAGCTCATCACAAAGCTAGAAATTTATTGCCAGTCCGAGAATGAAACTTGGGTTCAGCTGGGCTAGTTCAAATATGAGTGGCAACTTGCCCGCAATTCTGCTAAGGCGAGCCAGGAGCGGATAGCCCAACTGACTGCCAACAAGGAGACGGTCAGACGTGAGCTCAATGGAGAGTGAAAAGAGATGGAGGACATAAGCCTTCAACTAGAGTTTACTCGTCATGAGGTAACCGATTCTTAGAGATGGGATGAGAAGCTCGCTCGAGCCTAGAAGGCTGATCAGCTAGATCCCAAGAAGCAACAAGGAAGAGGGCAATATCCTCACACCAATGCTTATGATGAAGCGGTGAGGTCCATTCTTAAACAGAACACTAAAGCTGACTTGTCCGCCTCTCTCATCGATTGGAAGGATTTTGTTCAGGTTAACCCTCCCAGCAGCGAGTACTCCTTGACCCTACAGGATCTTATGGAGAAAGGGGTTGACAATATCTTTCTTCCTGTGTATCGGGAACTTCATCTTTCCTACTAGTGAGGAGGGTGGACAGGTGGGTGAGCAGCAAGTTGGGGCAATGGACAAAAGTGGATGATGTCGATGCTGGAGTGCGGGATAATGGCATCGTAACTTTTGGATTGTAATCTTGAGAACAATATTTCCTTTTTTGTAATTTGAACAAGTTTAGTTTGTACTCCGAATATTTGAGCCTTTGTGCCTTTCAATTTATCTTGTTTGTGAATGCTGGCATTCCGTAGTCTTCCTCTATTATTGGCATCTGATATATGTCAATGTCTTTCATTTGCTTTGTGATTATCTTTTTTCCGTTGACCTCATCTTTCTTTGGTATATACATGTTGTACTAAACTTTTTGGCTTGTGCGTTAACTTTATTTTAGGTAAACCGTTTCTGGTAGCAAGATGCGCTCGAGCGAGCACCTTGCTCATGCTACCCAGCCAAGTTTCAGTTTCACTTGCCCGTTCATCTGTTGAGTGCCAAATCTTGGAAAGTTAAATTCGTAATTCGAAAAGACAATTCATTACTTCTCATTTAAGATCTAAAAAGTAACTGCTGCCTTGGGGATTAGAGGGGTTCCTTGGGACTAGAGTTTTCTTGCATATAGACCCCTTGACTTAACAAGTTGTTGGCTGATCGATACCCTAATATGAATCAATTTAGTCCTCGACTCACATGGATGAGCATATCTTGGTGGTTCCCCTACTCTTGAGAAGGCGGATCCAGCTCATCGGGAGCCTATGCTGATTGTGCGATTTCGTTTTGCCTTTTTTTCAGGTTCAGGGGATGGGGCCCACTGTTGAGAGGTGTAGGTTGCTTGTGTTCCTCTGGTTGGTATCGTAATCCACCTGGAGGTGGCGGGTGGCCCTCGACTAGCCGGGGGGTTAGGGTCTGAGCATCTAGGAGCTCCGCCTGGTGTCTTTGGATTACCACCACTTTAGCTTGGATATCTTTAGGGGTTATGATCTAAGAGAGAAGACCATAACGGTTTCCCTCTTCCACATCGTCATGGTGATGAACTTTCGAAATTCCATTATAGTCCACCTCCTCCGAGTTGTGCTTCATATGTTTAGCCATTTTGAATGGGCTTCATGGGGGCGCTGGAAAACTTGAGTATTTGAAGGTTCAAAAATACAAACCAACTTCATGGGCCTCCACTTGACACGTAAAAGTACAAGTAGACCACCCTCTTTCTAGCATCAAACTATTGACGATTGAAAATGGATGGTCGCCTATGTGACTAGCTGGAATATATATTCAAGCGAACAAAAATCAAGAATAAATACAATCCATGAACCTCCTATTACTCAGAGAAATACATGTGGAGAATGAGTTTATTGGGCATTCGATTGTGTGTGTTAAATATTGAAGATAAGGGTATTTACAGTCCTCAAATCCGTCTTATCGAGATACATTTAATGATACTCGGGATATATTCCCTAGGACCTATACCTTTGATGGTTATTCAATGCCTTAAAACCAATCATCGATTACCACATGGTACTCTATACATATCTAACATACTTTATTCTTTTTCTAGCTATCTTATGTTATCACATCCCATCTGCTACAGGGATATCCTCCTTGGTTATCGCTGATCTTCTACTGCCTCCAATTAATTGCTTGGCCATGGGGGATCTCTTCTGCTCGCTTCTCATCCAAGGTCGTTCAAGATCCTTCCCACAGCTTTTGAGCGATTTGTAAGCAACTCTCTACCCGCTAGTAGTCTATTGTTATGTTTGTTGGTGAGCATGCTTCCCGCTGGATATTTGTGATCCCACGCAGTTCGGGCTCCTACTGCCGGTCTTATAGCAACATAAGTGAATAGTTATGTCTTTCCTTGTCTCGCCCCTTCTAGAGAAGTGCTCTTTGGTCCATTTCGTTTCTTCTCTTTCCCATCTATGCATGATGTCCAGTCTGACTAGAATCGAGCACAATAGCTGGTCGACCATTACAAATTAAATTTGTCTAGTGATCCTAACCCTATCATCTAGGCTGCTAATCATCTCAACAACAAGTTTGATCATTTTATATACTGGGACTGAAGTATCTTCGAAACCCTTCAGCATGACATCGTAGGGGTTAATATATTTGGTAAGATTGCCCATTTGATTAAGGGCAATTTTGAACAGGAAATTACAAAAATATCTATTATCCATTAAGACTCGACCGATGTCCACGCCTAAGAATCTGGTCGTGATGATTAAGTATGTATCCTTAGGGCATATCACTTCCATCTTGTCTTCATTTAAAAATGAAATAATGCAATTTTTGGAGATTGTTGGTTCTGGATTAGAGATGAGGCTGATCTCGTTAAGTGCCCTCATTTCGGCCTTCCTCTTCCTGTAGGAGTAGGTGGTCACTGGGTGAGGCCCTCCAGAACTCTGCTAGCACAGAGCATATGGACCTGCCCCTAGGCTAGAGTGGGGACATATCGGTATGTGATTACTCTTTTTCATCTTTGACTCTAGCAGGCGGTGGATCCAGGGAACATTTACGATGAGGCTAGCGAGGCTGATCCTAGTTAGATTGGTTTTTGCGGGGCTTTATTTCTGAATAAAATTGCTCAACTTACCCTCTTTATAGAGCTTCTAGAGCTGGTGAATCAAGTCCCTACACTGACTCGTACTATGACTTAGACCATCGTGGAATTGGAAGAATCTTCTATCATTGGCCTTGTACTCTCCAGAGCACATGGGCTCTGCTTTACCAAAAAAAAAAAATTGTACTTAATGGTGTCATAGATATAAGTTGGGGTTTGAGTCAAGCTTTTCTCAAAATTGACCCGCATTGTGAAGACGAAGCTATCAAATATTCTGGGGGACTTACCAAGATTACGACTGTTCGGATGCTTGACTAACAAGGATGCTTTTGTCATTCCCTCGTCCTCATGAACCTTGCCCAGGAGCAAATGTAACAGTTTCTAGTGAGTGATGAATTCTCCACCTTGTATCATCATTCCGCATAAGTAGACAAGAGGTTTTAGATCAAGTTTCTTAACATGGGTTAATCTTCCACAAATCCTCCTGAGATTGAACGAAGAGCAAGCTTATCACTAATTTGGATCCGTTCCAAGGAAAATTTCATCAACGCAGTTAATGTAAGCTTCATTTTGTGGCGTTCTTGCCTTAACAGAATCGTATGAGCCTGTGCCAGCTCTCAGGTTTGTTGATTTGTTGGGCAAAGTACGAGATGAATTTTTTGTGAGGTCAGCAAAGTCCTTGATGGAGCAGAATGATAGATTAACATATCATTTGTGGGCTAGCACACCCAATGTATGGGGAAAATTTGACACTTTATCGTGTTGGTTGCCCCATACCCTATAATATAGATCCGGTACTTGTTCACATGAGTTTTCAGATCCATTTTTCCCTCATATGGAGAAGTTTGTATAGGAGTGATCTTTTCTTGGATAGGGGCCCATTTGACCTTTTGAGACAGAGGGTCATTTATCCTGTTTAGACGTCTAGGGTTATCACTTTTTTACGTCAATCCATCCATCTACCACACTGAGCATTTTTATACGGCGAGGAGGAGGGACTGCTACCCAGAGCTGATTGCAGGACCACTTGCCAAGATGGTCTGCTCCTCTGGGATTGAAATTTGTTCATTCTAAGGGGCAACTTCAGGACAAAGGTCATGATCCTCAACTGAGATTCAGGGATGCTTCGTCTGGGCAAAACCCACATTGTGCCTTGTATTTGGATCACACGAGCATCTCATCACTGATCTCTACATAGAAGAGGCCTTATAATTGCCCAGCCTAGACGACTAAAAACGGACGTAGAGTGGGCTTCACTAGAGTACTCATCTTGGAATAAGTATGTGCCTCCAACGACTTGGCTTTTTATCGTTTCTTCTATGTATTTGCACTTAACCTCACATTTGCGATCGTTATATAATTTCTTTGGGGTAGATTTAGAGCCTGGTAGAGCTTGTAACTCGCGGGCTCGCTGTTGTAAAGACATTATTTCCAAGTCTACATGCTCTGGTGTCTTATATGCTTGCATGTGGAGCTGGATGAGTTGTTGGCAAAATTTGTGCTATCAATATTTCCTTCTAGGAGACAGCCATCGCTTTTCCTTTAGACTGATGTGACTCCTCTCATACAGTTCCATATGATTACTAGTTGAAAATAATTTTACAAAAAATGATTCGGGCACACGTGTGATTTTTATTTTCAATGCTTTGCAGAATATGACTCCTTTAACACTTCAAAATAAGATAATATGGACTCATAAATATAATATTCAGTACATACAAATTCGACTTAAAATATAAATTCAAGGTATAACCCAACAGGTCGTTATTAATGTACACAACCACTCAAAACCTTTAGGAGCTCCATCACTTATCAAGTAGAATCATTACTGATAGGGGGTGAATGCACCATACCCTAGAAGTTACAATAGAGAAGTTGTCTCCTTGGAAATTACCAAAAGGACAAGGCAATCTACGATCCGTGACCTAGCCAATGAAATGTATGACTTACAAGTGAGAGCCTACAAGGGAGGCTGTCCTCGATGAAGTATACAAGAACAACTCTGACCTTTGGCCTAATAACCTATGAGAGACAAGAGAAAGTTTTCACCCTACCGATTGCAGTAATTCGATGATAAGAAGAAGAAGTATCCCGGATGTCACCTCTGACATCTAGTCTCTGTCTCACACTGATAAAGGGAATATCTGCCCTCCCACACAGAAGATAGAGGTTAATTGGCATCCAGCCCCAGACCTCTGAGATAAGATAATTTACCTCTCACCTCTGATCAGATTCCTCTCATCTCTGAGTCAGAATCGAATAAAGCTTCTCTGAAGGGAAGCCTCATGGAAACAGATCACAAGCAGATACACATACGAGAAGGGATCGAGTTAAACTGAAGGTATTTATAATTCGCAACTACCGAGAGCTCCTTTATGAACTTTGACACGGACCAAATAGTCCACATCCCAGAGATGACAGCCAAGAGCCCCTCATGTTCAATCTCAGTTAAAGGGTCTAATAACATGTGACCTGTGAATCCTTCGATAAATGAGAATAAGTTGTATAAGAGACTTACTCGTTAAGATACCTCACTGATAGGGAGCAAATGTGCCAGATCCCAGATATCATTGGATGAAGAAAGAATCCCTCTTTGAGGAGTAAACTTGATGTATTAACACGGGGTTCTCAAGGTTAAGAACCCTCGGTATATGGACTGGGAATGAAATAATCTCGAGGTAAAGAATGGACGTAAGCTCTACCTTCTGAACTCATTCCTCTGCCAGAGGGCAGAGGATTCCGCCGACAATGAAGAGTTATCTTGTGAAGGGGAGAACTTCCTCTCTTACTTCTCACATCTAACCTCTGGGAGGTTGACTTACTCGGTACTCGAAGTTGAGATGGTAGGGAAGAAAAGAAATCATATCGCTATCATTGGAACCTAGGATATAGGCATAGGCAACCAACTAAATCAGCATGAGGGAATATTCTTGTACTCATCACCAGTAAGAAAATGCCACATGTTGTACTATCTGCAACTTCCTTATGAATTGCTCCACTACCACTATCCGACTGTTAGTAGTGGTCCCAAAACAGAGGCAAAGACCAAAATACCCTCCTATTGAGTGAGAGGGTATAAATAGTTCTTTTCACACTTTCTTGGTTTTCAAGACACATTTTCATATACCTTTTCATACAACACATGTTAGTACCTTTGTTTAGATTTTGATGTGTGCAAAACAATGTGTTTAATTGATGATATTTGTCTAACACTTGTATTGAGGAAATTGGTGTTTAAAACATATAGTTGTAAGTGAAGTCTACAACTGTATATTTGATCACTATACAGTCAAGACATGATCCTACAGCTGTAAGGTTTCTCTACAACTGATTTATGATATTGACAGGACTCTACAACTGCAAGGTTGAAGACTCTACAACTACAAAGAACCGTTTCATATACCTTTTCATACAATACCTTTCATATATTCACTAATTTATCTCGGGGGCTGACTTGATCGTCGAAGGGTCGACGCCGGAATCCCTTCCGGCCCGACTTTGTGCAGATCATCGGAGGAAGGAGTGCAGCAGTGAAGAGATCCATCGGTATTCAGGGAGCAGAGAACCAGTTTGTTGCTGAATAGTGGAGAAGAGGTAATATTTCTATGATACCTCCTTTATTTGATTTAATTGTTGAGTCGAGTATTTTTTGACCAGATCAACTGGCACCGTCTGTGGGAAATTTGAGTTAAGGCGTGAGTTTCCCTTTATTAAATCCATTTATGATGAAGAATCTCAATAACAACCTTGCTCTTTTAACAAAAATGAAATAAATCTGATGCTTATATGCCTAGATGTGATTTATACACATGAAAATGATGGCAATAAGTTGTGTTAGCTGTTTTATCCGTGATTCTTTGTATATCTAACCGGATCACATGATTAGGAGAGATACTCACTATACATCTTGAGTGAGGTGAGAGAATAGATAGGTTTTATCCCCTGATTGACGCAGGATGAGAATAACCGGTTTAAATGCCTTAGATATGTTTTGGAAATAAGCAACAAGGCTATTTATGAAAAATGTTTATCGTTATGAAATTATTCTATTAAAGGCAAGATGATCCTTGAATGCTTTCTACAGTTAGGATGTCTTATGCCTACTTTTTCGATTGCTATGTGTATTTAAAGTCATTGGAAAACATGTAAGTGTTTACTGCTTGATTAGCTCCTGAATATATGTTTTCCTTATGAATGTTGGAATATGATCTTCATCGAGAGGTTAGAGATGAGTATGTTACTACTTTGCATTACTGTTATCTGTGAAGAAATATGTAACTAATATGATAAAGAATTTCAAAGATGACTAATCCCAACCCTCGCAATTTGTGTACGGACTTTGACACGGTTGTGAACACCCCAGCGAGTGTTAACGCTCCAGTGGTCACCACCCAGAATGATCCCGCCTTGGTAACAGGCTTTGGCAAGTCAGATAGCAGAAGTTAGTGGTCAGCAGAAAGCTCTGACTTTGATTACAGCGACTCCCCTAGCAGGGGGGAGGAAAGAAAACATGGCCATGTGCGTGTCTGGGACTGCGGTGCCGATCGAGCCCCTGGCCCGGACCCAAAGTGGACCTGAACCTAGGGCCCAGAGCGCGCCCGACTGCACTGTTCTTTCTCTTGGGAGACATCCTGAGAGAAAACAATGCAGAAACCAGAAATGGCAGAGCAGCTGCCGGCGGAGCAGCCGCCAGGGGGTAAAGCAGCTACCACAGTTGGTACTCATAATACTCACTCGGTTGATTGTGATAAGTTATTTAGAGGAAGAAGAGATAGAGTCTATTATATTAACATTGCACTATGGACTCACACCTCAGGAAAGAGAGGTAAGGAGTCTAGAAGTTGATGAGTTCTCTATCAGCAATAATGAATATATGAGAATTCAGAATTGAAAAATTTATCTTCAGAGCAGATAAATATTTTTGAAAGGGGGAAGAGCACACGTTTTTGCTCTCTGACCTCCGACTTGCGAAAATTAGAATTGAAAAATTTATCTTAAGAGTAGATAAATATTTTTGAAAGGGGAAAGAGCACACGTTTTTGCTCTCTGACCTCCGACTTGTGAAAATTAGAATTTAAAATTTTTTAAGAGCAGATAAAACTTTTTTAGAGGGGAAAGAGCACACATTTTGTGCTCTCTGACCTCTGGTTTGAAAGAATAATATATTCTATCTTAAGAAATCAAGATAAAAAATTTTGAGGGGGAAGAGCACACATTTTTTGCTCTTTGACCTCTGGTTTGAAAAAATAAGAGCTGACAAGTACATAAATTTGGAAGAAGCCCGAGGTATGAAGAGAGAAGAGAGAAGTAATTATGAAAAGGAAGAATCTGGATTTGGTAGAAGAAGAAAAGGAAATTGCAAGACTCAGAGCGAAAAACACAAAAGGCTGATGAAAACCACTTACAGTAAGAAAGTCAGAGGTTGGAACCTTGAGAAATGAGACTTAGTGCTCCGGAGAATAGATGCATTGAAACCAACAGGGAAACTGGAACCCAATTGAGAAGGTCCGTAGGTAATCTCTCGAGTATCGAGAGGAGGAGCTTATGAGCTCAAGGACGAGAATGGCTACGAAATGCCTCGTCCTTGGAACATTGTCAACTTGAAGAAATACTATGCCTAAATTGATTTAGGCGTGCTGATTTCAATTTCGTTTTCAATCAAAGACCCATGTATATCATGTAAATATGACAATGCATCTCTGAATTCAATGAAAGAAATTCCTCAGAGTCATGATTGTCGACTCTAGGAAACTTCGTAGCATATGGAAAACTATTTTGAAATGAGGAAACAACACAAACCCTCTCCATAAGAAAACGGGTATGAATACACGCAGATAAGAAGCCAAAGATTTGAAAAATTTGTCTTAAGAATAGATAAAACTTTTTTAGAGGGGGAAGAGCGCACATTTTGTGCTCTCTGACCTCTGGTTTAAAGATTAAGATATTTTATCTTAAGAAATCAAGATAAGAAAATTTTCCAGAGGGGTGGGGCGCAAGTTTTTTTGCTCCCTGACCTCTGAGAAGTTGAACGAAAGAATTTTATCTAAATGAGATTAAGATAGAAAATTTTCCAGAGGGGAGGAGAGCAAGTTTTTTGCTCCCTGACCTCTGAGAAATGGAACGAAAGAATTTTATCGAAATGAGATTAAGATAGAAAATTTTCTAGAGGGAGGAGCACAAGTTTTTTGCTCCCTAACCTCTGAGAAGTTGAACGAAAGAATTTTATCTAAATGAGATTAAGATAGAATATTTTCCAAGGGGGAGGAGCGCAAGTTTTTTGCTCCCTGACTTCTGAGAAGTTGAACGAAAGAATTTTATCTAAATGAAATTAAGATAGAAAATTTTCCAGAGGGAGGAGCGCAAATTTTTTGCTCCCTGACCTATGAGAAGTTGAACGAAAGAATTTTATCTAAATGAGATTAAGATAGAATATTTTCCAGGGGGGAGGAGCGCAAGTTTTTTGCTCCCTGACCTCTGAGAAGTTGAACGAAAGAATTTTATCTAAATGATATCAAGATAAGAAAATTTTCCAGAGGGGGGAGCGCAAGATTTTTGCTCCCTGACCTCTGAGAAGTTGAACGAAAGAATTTTATCTAAATGAGATTAAGATAGAAAATTTTCCAGAGGGGAGGAGTGCAAGTTTTTTGCTCCCTGACTTCTGAGAAGTTGAACGAAAGAATGTTATCTAAATGAAATTAAGATAAAAAAAATTCCAGAGGGAGGAGCGCAAGTTTTTTGCTCCCTGACCTCTGAGAAGTTGAACGAAAGAATTTTATCTAAATGAGATTAAGATAAAATATTTTCCAGGGGGAGGAGTGCAAGTTTTTTGCTTTTGACCTCTGAGAAGTTGAACGAAAGAATTTTATCTAAATAAGATTAAGATAGAAAATTTTCAAGAGGGGAGGAGCATACATATATGAATATAAATAACGAAAAAGAGGAAAAAAAAAAAGAAAATAGATGCATTGCAAGTCGCATAGAGCAAAAGGTAACAAAACAAGATAATATTCGTCAGAAAGAAGAAAGGAGCACACACGCTCTAGAAAACATCAAAAGGCACACATGCCTATAGTCAGGAACGTTGTTTGCAAGAAGAAGAAGAGATGGAATCCTATGAACTACAGATGTTGATGAAATATTTTGAAGAAGATGAGAAAAACATGAAGCTTGTGGAGCAAGGGATCTTGAAGCCTCAAGATGATACTGATGATGAAGATGATGAAGAAAGAGATGCAGATCCCAAGCACAGAAGAAGATGAAGACTATGTTCTAGATTAGACACTAAAACTTTTCAGTTTTTAGTCTAATTATTCTACTGTAAGCTGTATCTTGAACCTCTTTTAGTTTATGCAGCTTTGTGCTTTGTTCTGTGTTTTGTTTCTGTTGTCTTTTGCTTTGCCCTGTTTTGCTCTGCTTCTTGTTGATTTTGTTCTTGTTAAGACAATATCTTATTGTCTTTGCTTTGTTTTGTTGTTTGTTTTGCCAACATCAAAATAGGGGGAAATTGTTAGTACCTTTGTTTAGATTTTGATGTGTGCAAAACAATGTGTTTAATTGATGATATTTGTCTAACACTTGTATTGAGGAAATTGGTGTTTGAAACATATAGTTGTAAGTGAAGTCTACAACTGTATATTTGATCACTATACAGTCAAGACATGATCCTACAGCTGTAAGGTTTCTCTACAGCCTATTTTTGATATTGACAGGACTCTACAGCTGCAAGGTTGCTCTACAGCTACAAAGAACCGTTTGAAGATAAAGTACAAGTCTGAAATTAATTAAAGATTAAGAAGACCCTTAAGGACTATTAGTGTAGCCTTTGAGCACTCACTAAACTGTACTTAAGTGGAAGTTTTTCCTTTATTCTGGAGGATAATGAAGATTAGTTACAAAGAAGGCCAGAATTCTGAAGGAAAGGACATAGTACAATCAGTACTACCTTGTGTGAAGGATGAAGACCACCTCACACATGCCAATATAGAGAGAGAGGAGCCTTATCTGAATTTCAAATTTGAAATTTCCAACGGATAAGATACTCCACTCCATCTATAAATAGAAGAAGTCCTCAGAGGAAGCAACAACAACCCCGAGCATACAAGCATTCAACCTAAGCAAGTCTACAACCAGCATATTCTGAGAGAGCTTATTTTGTTCTTATTCTTAGTGATTCATAGGATAGTTGGTTAGGATTTTCTTAGAAAGAATCACACTTTTGTTGTTGTTCCCTCACCTGATTTGATTTCTACTTAGTGTAGATATCTCTTTGTGAGGTTTGTAAAACTCTTTGTGAGTTGATTTTATGTGTGAAAAGGGTAGTTTATCTCTGTTTAGAATAGGAATCTGAGTGAACCTAGTTCTAAGGGGGAACTACTTATATTGATCTTTGTGATAATTTCTTAGTGAATTTGGCACCTGAGTGGTGTAACAGTGGATGTAGGTTGTCTCTTTATAAACACTGAACCACTATAAACCTGGTCTATTTACTTATTGCTCTTTATATTCTTGTACTGCATATTTAATTTACTTATTACATTCATCATTGTTTTGAAACTTGAAGTGCATAAAACCCTTGTGATTTTCACAGAAACTGACTCTACAGCTGTAGACTTTCATAAGTCACTCAATTGTTAAGTCTAGTTTACATTATTTTTCATTAACACTCACTTTATTCCGCTGCACATTAGAGTATTCTCAATACAATTCTAATTGTGAGAACTCCTTTGATATTTTGTCTACAAGTGATTTGTTTATTTTGCAAAGTTTTTGAACTCTGCAGCTGCAGACTTGCTAGTTTACAGCTGTAACCTTTGTGGTCCAATTTCTAAAACTCTTGTAGACTTGTTACTTTAAACTTCGAAAAGGGTTACTGTAAGGTTCTAGAATCCATCCTTTTTTGAAAAGTTTGAAAATCTGATTTTGGACTCAAGGTCTATTCACCCCCCCTCTAGACCTTGACCACTTTAAGGGACCATCAACACCTTTCATATATTCACTAATTTATCTCGGGGGTTGACTTGATCGTCGGAGGGTCGACGCCAGAATCCCTTCCGGCCCGACTTTGTGCAGATCATCGGAGGAAGGTGTGCAGCAGTGAAGAGATCCATCGGTATCCAAGGAGCAGAGAACCAGTTTGTTGCTGAATAGTGGAGAAGAGGTAATATTTCTATGATACCTCCTTTATTTGATTTAATTATTGAGTCGGGTATTTTTTGACCCGATCAATTACGTCATAAATCAGCAAGTTGACCTACAATGCATAAACAACGTGAGATTTATAAATATCAGTAAGCAGAAATTATGCATGATAATATGATTCTTTTTGAAAACCTCTCAATGCACTCTCTTTTAAAATCACCAATTTATTTATGAAATACTCGTCAGGGCCCTTAAACACACTATTATACACTAGAAACAACTCAATATCCACATAATCAAATGAGACGGTGGCCTACACCAAGTAGCCTACACTAAGTTTTCCACTGGGTTTCCCTAGGTTGATTCTTTCTATGTCGTCTTTTCCGAATATATACTCAAACAAAATGGTGGCCCACACTAGGTAGCCTACACCAGTTTTTTCTAGGTCGCTTCTTCCGAATGTATTATCAAATAAGACGGTGACCTACACCAGATTTTTCCAGGTCGCTTCTTTTCAGGTCGTTTTTTTCGCCCTCAGTGTATAATCAGTGACCAAAGGTAGAAACCCAATTAAGTTCATTTCAATTCATGACATGCATGCTTAATACGATGCAATGTAATATATTCCATAATATTCAAATATCGTTATCAATTATGGAGCTCACATACTCCTTCTACATCACATATAGAACTCACAAGTTCATCCCACTTAATCACAAAATATCAATAACATTTTACTCTCCACTTAATTTCACATATTAATCTGCAAAGCGATGATAATTCCAGCTCCTAAACCACTTTATGGAAATCGTATATAATAATAATTAACTATAAATATTATTTCAATCTATTAATTAACTAATTATTCTTACTCCAAACTTCTCCCTAAATAATAGAAACAATGCTAAATTTTAAGCATGAGAATTACCTGAATAAATTTGAATCTCGCCTACTCTCTCTCTCTCTCTCTCCCTCTCTCTCTCTCCACTTTCATCATGTTAATCAAATAGTGTTCTTGAGCATATACACTAGTCCACATTACCGCAGTTGGGTCAAAGGTCCGGTTCGAGGCGAAATCGTGACTTTGAAACATTCAGATCACAGCAATAAGAAAAAAGGAAAATTTTTAAAAGGAAAAATATAATAAAACTAATAAAATATATTGTAGCAGTGAATAATGACTCATTTTTATAAGTATATATAATTTTATTAATGTTATATTATGAATATATTTATAATATTAGTTAATATATATATATATATATAATAAATTTCATAAAGAGTGACTCCATCCCTGTGGATAGAACTGTCAAAACGGGCCAGCGGGGCGGGACGAGCCTAAACCCGCAAAAGCCCGCCTTTTGGCGGGACGAAAATATGGCGGGCCGCAAAAACTTCAATCCAACCAATTTAATGGCGGGCTTCGGCGGGCCATTCCAATTTTTTTCTTTTCTTTTAAATAAATAATTATGAACTACACCTTCAACTGAATTCATTAAATAAAATCACATAATTAATACTCCCTCCATCCCGGAACTACTTTTATAGTAGTTCCGGGCACTCGAATTAAGAAAAAATAAGTATGTGAGTGTAAAGTAAAATAATAAAATAAAAAAGTATACTTTATTGACTTTTGTGAGTGTAAAAAGTTTCATTTTTAGGTGTGTGAAAGAGGAGTTGAGACATCCAAATAAGGAAAGTGTGAAAGTAGTTTTGGGACGGAAATAGTATATAACTAAGATCTCACCACGAGAATTACAAGTCGCATAAAGTAAAGTTTGTCAAATATAATACTTCAAATCACATACAAGAGTCACACATTTTACAAAATAAAATTAACAAAATAATTTAATAATTTGAAAATATAAACTTAGCACAAACCACAAATCTCTCAAAATTTATCAATAATTACATTATTAAAATTATCTTGGCGGCGACAATTGACTAGGACAGAGAGTCGAAGGACTGCGTAAAGTGGCACTGTTATTAACTACGGTGGCAGCGATTTGAGACTTAGCTATTAGTTTTTTTTTTTCCGTTTGGTGGAAGGGGAGCAATGATTATTATTTTGTTGAAAAAAATTTAAAAATGATAATAAAATTTTTAAATTTAAGAATTAACTAAAAAAACATCATATAAGTTATGCTGCCTCCATGCGGGCTTAAAAATATTTGGTCCAACCATCATTTTATTATGGTGGGGCGGGCTGGCCCAACGAGATCAACCCATTTTGACGGGTCTACCTGTGAATGTACTAGTCCGTAACATAGATGAGTTTGTAATTAATGTTACCTCATGCCTATATTAATTGCACAAGCCAACATTAAAATTCCATGGCTCAGACATAAACTCTCTCCATCTCCCAGATTTATTCCACTTTTACAAAATTTTAAAAAAATACAATAAATTATAGGGTCACTTACACCCCGGGCCCATTTATGTAACTATACTACATTTAAGGACTTTTCACTTTTAATATTACATTGAGAGCCAAAAATATAAAGCATAATGCTGACTAGACTGTTCCAATATAGGTAATTGTAGGCTACCCTTGTCAGAGTAGCTGTGTAAAAAGGCATTCCGGATTTGACGTCGATGTGATGTAAAGAAACTTTTGTACACAAACAAGGGAGATACTCATAACATTACAAGCAAGCACTTTTTCAAACAAAGTTGGAGAGAGAAAAGGGCACTGTACATCGGTGCGGAGGGCGACGAAGTGATACTAGTACACGCTATACAGAAATGGTACACGCTCTATAGCAATAGTACACACTATATAGCATTGGTACACACAATTTATATTTTAACACTACACTTTCCCATGTACTTTCCCTCTGTTGCAGCGTGTCCCGCTCAACATACTTCATGCTTATCACACCGACCTACACCTTTAACAACATGTATCAGCAAACAAATGTCAACCCTAACAAACATTACCATCCATAATATATTTTGCACCACACAATGCATCCACATATATCCGTCAACATACATCTATTACACTACACCTTACCTATTCAGCACACATAAAAGTAAACCATACATATTCAGCACACATAAAGCAATCTTTGGGAGTAGGATGTTGAGTGAGCCCGGGAGTTCAAAGACAGTTGAGGAAAATATGAAGTCAATAAACAGAGGTAGTAACATGAAAACACTTTGGTTGGAGCTCAGACACAACATACCTGTGGAATGGCCATAGTGGAATGGTTTTTCCGCTTCAGCTACGCGAGCTACGCTTGATTTGACGTACACAGCTGGAGTATTGAAAAATTCGGCTGATTTGACGTTAGCAGTTGCAATGATGAGAGAGAGTGTACTTTAAATTAGGGGCAAATTGAGTATGTTGCCTATAAGGGTGAATAGTATGATAACCCCATTATGTCTCTAGTTGTCATTTGGCTACAGTACATGCTCAATTTGTAAATTAACTAGTAAAAAATGTAGTCTTTAGTTGTAATTTTCTCTACATTATAAGGTAAAAAAGTTATAGAATAATTATAAATCCAATAAAAATAAAATAATTATTTGTAAGTGTTATAATAAAATAATACTACTATTTTTTAAAGAAAATGAGAATAAATTTGAGAACAAACGAAAATGGAAAATGAAAATAAATATTGAAGACAGAAAAAATATTTATTACTATTAGACTTTTGTTTTGTATTTGCAAATTCTATTAGACTGTGTTTAGATAATAAAATTTAAGTCCATAAATTTTAAATTTGCAACTTAAATTGATAAAATTTAAATTAATAAATTTCAAATATTTAGCCAAGAACTTATAATTTAAAATTTATTAATTTTATATTCATTTATTTTTTATCTTATATTTATAAATGACTCTATCCAACAAAATATTATATTTTAAAATTATTTATTTCAAATGAGGCGAATAGACTGTATAAATAAATGATCATTATCTACTTTGTAGAACTTTCCAAACTCCCTTGCTTGTGCCGAACAACTTTCCAAAAAGGAAAAAATAAAAAAACAAGCTTCTAATCAAGTTTCCAAAAGGCTCAAGTAATGCATTACCTTTTCAAAAAGAAAAGAAAAAAATGCATTACATCTTCAACAATTTAAGTGCTACAGATTTCCAAAAAACGGACTTATTCACAAGTTTAATAGAAGAAAGCTTAATAGAATTACAATGTGATGAAATCGCCCACACCCATCGTTACTCAGAGCTCCGGCTTTACTTTCACATCTCCATTCGGTATCATGTTTTGTGCTTGTACGTATCTTTTGGTCTCCTGCAAATATTAGACATTTCGAAGGTTAGAAATTACCATTTAACAATAGCACAAGCAATTGAGGGTACACTAAATTTTCAGAACATGTCATTAGATATTCACTACTGAGTTGCTGACGAAAAAAGGTGGTATTATGAAAGGGAATTAAGAAGGTATAAAAGGGGGCCCAAAAAAAATTTAAATGAAATACAGTGTATGCTATATGAACTGAAAAGTATAAAATACAAGAATGTGTGTGTTTCATACAAGATAAAAGCCAGATCCATCAGACAGGCTCAATAAAATTATTATATTTTATCGAGACTTAATCTAATGTAAATGATCTCATAGTCTATACAATCCGTTGTCTAACTAAAATTTTTACAAACAGTAGGCTTATATGTTACATAAGAAGTTAGATACCACTATCTGCAGCCCCCAACTGTGCTGGTGAAGAGCTGCAGAAATAATATAAACCAAATTGGCTACATCCAAAAGCATACTTCCAGTCAAAGATTCAGTATTTGCAAAAAAATGTGCAAGTATCATCTCATAATATATCCATCAGGCATTATAATAATTAGTCATTACAATAATAACTTGTAACATCTTCAATTACTATAATTATAATAGTAATAACAACAGTTTATGCTGATCAAAAAAAAAAAATAACAACAGTTTATAATAGTAGTTATAACAGCAAGTGGGTTAGGGATATGACATCAGGGTGTATTATGACTCAAGATAATAAACTCTCAATTGATTAGAACCCTTGTCACATGCTACACTGATAAAAATTGGCTTTTAAGTGTATCATAGATTGGTTGGTTTATAGATAATACTGCAGACAATCACGACGTCATTACAGCAGTCCCTTCCACAGCTTTTAGGTCAAAATAAGAACCCTAAAAGTACATTGAATCCATCAAAAGTCACAGAAAGTAGGTCATTTCGAGATTTCAAGAATCACAAGTTCAATGCCTCCAAGAAAATGCTAATGGTATATTATCCAATCAAACAATTGACAGAATTTAGAGAATTGCAGGAATACGTGTATGAAAGCAATGACGTCGATAAAATACTGAAGCAAAATGTGCAATTCTACTATCTTAAAAGAGTAGAAAAATATAGAAATATGTATAATTATAACTTACAGCTGCAGATGCGGTGCGAATCTCTCTATAAGTTTCAACTTCATCAGGAAATGTCTGCTCCAGTTCCTCAAGTAGATGCTTTCGCAAGCTCTGTATTATACAAAAGCATAAGAGTTGCTAATTTTTTAAATCGCAAATCACAATGGATTTACAACTTTATTCAAATCAAGTACAAAGGAGAAAGGCTGTTGAAGATGAGGAGAGATAAAATGGAAGACAATAAATTTAATGACACCTATATGACAGGAGGATGTGAACTAGAGTTACATAAAGAGTTAAAAATTGTTTGATTGTTTGCAAGCTTCATCCTTCAAATTGCCATTGTTTACATCAAGAAAATTCAAAGAGGCTATAAACTAAATTGCATCTTAGTTAGCAGCTTCATTTATCCGCATAAACAAAGTTTTAGACTTCAAATTGCATAATATGGAAGTTCAAAGTCGTATAGGTTTAGAAAAGTAAAAACAAACCTTGAAAGAATCTGTTTTCCCTTTTATAATCTGATTCTGAGCAATGCAATTATTCAACATATCCCGAGTGAATTCATCCGGATTCTTCCCATCATCTATCAAACTACATTCCAATTTGTAGATTCAGAAAATGACTAACAAACAAATACATTTTGACATAATTATTCCATAACATCAAGAACACTTACTTAAGAACCTCCAATGGAACCTGGATGCTACACTTTTCTGCTAATCTTGTCATATTATCCAGCTCCAGTACCAAGTTATTCCTTTATCCCCAAAGACAGCAGAGTATAAGTCTATATTACCAACATTCAATGATTCAAATGTGAATTTACAGCAATCCACCAAGTACCAAACAGTTATTGGGAGTGGGAACCATAAACAGCAAGAGAAAATAAATGAGTGAGGTCACAAGAGTTACATGCGCTGGAGGAGAGGAAGTTGGGCAGCGACGTTGTAGGAGGAGATAGTGAGGTAGAGCTGGTGGAGGATTCCAAGAGTTTTCTGGATTGAACTTATAATTTGAGTCAAATTCTGTTTAGGATCATCCACTGGGGTAGCGGTGGTGGTGGCTGAATAATCCATAGGTGATGCATCAGTAGATTGCGAGGCCATGATATTGTTTCCTCCACCAATTGTTGCTGCTGTAACCTGTGAGGAATCCATGCTTCTCAGGTTGGGAATTTTTTTTTCTCTGTTTTTCGCTGTTCCAGGGCAGCACCTAAAGATCTACAAAAAATTGGAGTTGGGGGTTTGAATTTGCAAAAAGATAAAAATAAAAAATAAGACAATTTGGCCAATGTTTAGTCTTTTAGATTTATGTCTCGGTAATCGTTTATTGAATTAGTAAAAGAAATCTATCAAAAAGTTCTTATATCCGACATCCATAAACGAGAGTTCTGTCGCACAACATTCCAAGTGGTGTACTTGCACATGCATCTGGATAGACATGACTAATAAACAATACTTAAACAGATTTAAAATTTAACTTTTAAGACATTAAGGTGATGTTCTTTTGGGTTTTAAGTGATTCTTAGAAACCGATTTTTGAAAACTAGTGATTTTTAAAATTTAGAGAATTTTAAAATCTGTGTTCTTTTTGGGTTCTTAAGTAGGGTAGGTTTTAACTTTATGATTTAAGAGAAAACGAAAGTAGAATAGATATTAGGTAGAGTTGAGATTTTAAAAATCTATTTTTAAACCCAAACTAGAATGAGTTTCAATTTCAAAATCTATATCTGAATTTTTAAAACCCAAAAAGAACATCACCTAACAGTTGAACAAGTTGAAAGTGCCACCAAAGGACACGATTTAGAAATATTAGGACTTACACTAATTCATATAGCAGTAATTACAGTGCAAACCCAACATAACTTAAAAACAAAAAATTACAGGTGAAAAAATTAACATTTTTGTCAGAATTTGATAGTATATCAGACAAGGTTTTTATCCAACATCCATAAAAGGGAATTCTTACGCACTACTTGCATCAGGGTAGACATGATTAATAATGAAACCAAACCAATCAATACCTTGATTTCAGTGAGAAATTAGGTGGCAGAGCAGAAGGGTCCCTTTCTTGTATCCCAGATATTGCACTGCACTTCATTAGTAAATTTCCATTAATAATTTAATATAAAATACATTAATAAACTCCCAGAATCCATGTTACATATACAGTTAAATAGATCTAATCATCATCATCATCATCATCATCATCATCATCAAGGCCTAGTACTTTTAATATTTGTCAGCTCATGGTCCGTCCATCAACAAGTGTAGCAATGCAACTATGATTCTACAATATCGAAAGAAAATATAAAGCATGAGTGATGGATTAGGAGACCTGATCATACATGAAGTTATATACTCATCAGACAAAAGAGAGAACAATAATAAACCTACTCTCAACGAAAACAAAGATACCAAACAAAATGGGTCTCAGCCTAAAAATCCCTTTTAACTTATACTATCTCAATCCCTCAATAAATTTCCCATGAATATGTTTCACTGAGATTAGAGAGTATTAATAAAAAATAGAGTGTGGTACAAGTGATGTGATTGATGAAAGAGAATAAAATGAAGTGTAGGAATGATGAAGTGTAAAAGTGGTGGCAATGTAAATATAATGAAGTGTAGTAATAATTATTTAATATAGTGTGGTAGGTCGGTTTCCAAAAATGGTATGAAAATTTTATTGTCAGATGCCTATAAAGGAAAAATGAGAAGTTTATCAAGCGACGGAGGAGCTATCTTGTACTCCGTCCATCCCAACTCTTTTTTTACATTTTCCTATTTCCGACGCTCCAACTCTTTTTTCACAGCTTTTAAAAAGAAATAATTCACAATCACAAAAGTCAATAAACTTTTTTTTTTTATTTATTTAACTTCAAAGTCACATACTCCCACTTTAATTAAAAACTGTGTATTCACTTCTAAGAAGAAAGAGTGTCCCGGAGTAAGAGATAGTATAAATAAACAAAAATATTCAGTTACAAATTTAAAACTTTTTATGATAGTATTATCAAAGAGGAAAGGAATAGAAAGTACTATTGTGTAGCACAATGTCTGGTCTAATTTTGATGAACAGACAATACAATCTACAGAGTATACTCCAAGCAAATAGTATGAATATCCAATAAAAACAATTAAATTAAAATAATTGACGTTGCATTTGGATAGAATCATTTGAAATTTAAGGGATTTGAAAATGAACAGATTTAAGAATCAATGGATTTCAAATGACAAGATTTTGATAAAGTATTTGAAATTTCCTCAATTTGAATTAGGGTTAAAACTATGTATTTGAAATCCATCCACTTGAATATTTTACCCAAACAAAGAAAGTGGATTTAAAATTCATAGCCCCAAATCCCTCTATCCAAACACAACTTGAAGGAATTTTAACTTCAATATTATACGCCAACAGTTCATGAGTAACAACTGTTTTATTGATTACTTCAACACGAACACATAATCATAACTTTACAACCAATGATACTCAATTTAATACCACCAAACAACAAATCAACATATAAATATTACTACCTCCGTTCACGAAATTTATGCTCACATTTTTGCACGTGGTTTAATGCAATATGTCGGAGGGTACTACGGGATATTGTGAGGTCCGTTTTGAATAAAGAGAATATTTATGAAAAGTATATCATATGTACTTTCCATAAATACTTTCTTTACTCAAAACGGACCTCACAATATCCCATAATACCTTCCGACATATTGCATTAAACCACGTGCAAAAATGTGAGCATAAATTTCGTGGACGGAGGGAGTATATAACATTATCAAATCATCACAATATTGACTCTCTGTAATCATTGTATATCATAAATAATCCCATAAACATAAGATTTATTAACGCATATATAGTGTGAAGTGTCCATCAATAATATAAATTATTGTATATTTATATTGTTATGAATATTGACCTGCATGATGTTAGTTAAAAAAATATATTAGAATTTAAAAAATTGATTAAATCACGAGAAAGAATATTGACTATTACAGTATTATGGTATTAACCATGATGCCAAAAGTGAATAGCAGACTATCAAATAGCCACTGTCCAGCAATTTCTCTTGCTTTAAGCTCAATATGCATACAGGTGGTACCAATGCAGATGTAACATTTTGCAGATCGTGATAATGAAATCAGGGTTCTACAGACATGAAAACCCACGCTCACATTGCAAATGGCAGAAAACTAAGTGTTGAGTTTTTAATACACCTCGTATTATTAGTATTACTATAGTTGGGCTTTTTAATTAAGCATTGAATAAATTGCTTGTCGGCATTATTGCTTAGGTTTTATGCTTATAGAGTTTATTTTATATTGTTTTCATGTTTATTAGTTAGGGCATCTTAGGATCATTGAATATTGAATGGTTTCAGCTTGCAATAGGCATTTGGCTTGGATGGGGTTTATCGTTTTTTTTTTTTCCTTTATTTCAGTTCTACAGTTGAATTTTGAGTGTTTATCTGTGTCACTTCCTTGCTAACAGTGTTTTACCATGCAAAGTAATGGTAACAACTTCATTTCTTCTAAACAATATTTTGAAAATTAACGACTTTCCGAATTGAATGAGTAAAGAAGGAGATCTGAGAGAAGGCAACTTCAAGTTATCAAAAACGCTTACAGTATTAACGACATGTGTTGGAGATGATTTTATATAACTAATCCAATATTCTCAAGCAACTTTTTCAGTTTTTCCTCAGTCTATCTTTCCTCAAATAACAATGTAACATACTAATTCACATGTCAATTTGACTTTTCCCCTGGTTTTCAAGAGTCGTCAATTTATTTTCTCAACTCATAACTTGGAAGGTTGCAAAATTCAACAATCCTTTATGCTACCTGACAGAAGGCAGCTTCAAGTTCTAATAAGGAAGAACTTACAGTATCAATTAAACAGTCTGCAAAAGTAATAGAATCAATTGCTTATTTTATTACAACTGATCAGCTATTCTGTTTCTTTTTCTGTGTGTTCTATATCATTTAAGTATTCTTATCAAGTTCAAATGTCAACATAACTTTATTTCCCACTGTCAAAGTAACTAGTTTTCTCTAGATTTAAAGATTCATCAATTAGTTTTTCAAAGTTGTGATACTGGAATGTTGCAATTTTCAATAACTCTCTATGGTAAATCTTTCTTTAATCATAAATTTAAGAAGTTATGTAGCAAGGGTATGACTTCTGACCCATGCATTAGTCTAGCAGTCCCCGATTCACTCTTTAGAAACAACAACAAACCAGTAGAGTTAACTCCTCCACATGACTCCTAAATTCCAAATTAGACAGACTTATGTCAGATGTATCAAAGAAAGCACTCACAGCTACAAAACAATAATTGTCAAGAAATCAATTGCAAAAAAAATTAAAAAAATAAAAACAAAGACATTATCTCAGTACATTGCCTATAAAGATCATATCTACCTAACCTTTTCTAACAGACTCATGTTAACATTTATGTTTAGGTATCTGGTATCATATGTCCATTTTAATGGTTTGTAGGTCTATATATTCCTTTTCAAATTTAATTAAAGATTCGTTGCTTTCAATACATCCTGATGGGGATTGTAAAGGCCTCCTATGCCAATGTCAGAGCATCTCATGTTATTTTCCTAATTTTCTCATCAATGGGCGGTACAACACTTGTTTTCCATAGCAAATGACATCCGTGCATATACTTTAAATCACAGAACAAAAGACAGTAGAAGCTCACGTTTTGAGTTGCAATCCCAAACTTCATCCGCTAGAAAGGATCCCAAAAGCATCAGTTCTCACAAGTCACAACACTTCTTCATACTACATCAGTACACGCAAGTTTTAAATATGCTTTCTCAAGTATTCCTCAAGATTTGTTCCATCAGAACCCAACAAATCTGTATAAATACAGGTACTATATGCCACTGAAATCCTCCCCACCCCCGGCCCGATCAAATCCCAAATACATCCATATTAAAATTTATCTTCATAATTTAGGTTGCATCGTTATCACTGAATTGATATGAGATATATATTCATCACGTAAATAATTTTATCTATTAAACCAAATATACCTTGCATGATACAATTGATATAAGAAATTGGTCAAAAAGTGAAAGGAAAAACAAATTCTCTTAAAATACTGAACACTAGCCTCAAATAAAAAGGAGAAATCAACAAACGGCAGAAACCAAACAAGCTGGAGAAACTCACGAACTGACCCGGCTGTGGGCCCGCGACCGACAAGCGAATGGCGAGGCTGATCTCCTCGGTGGTCTGCGGAATAAGATGCCGGACAGGCCACGAAGGGGAGCGACGGCGGCGGCACGCTAATTAATTGAAGAGAAGTGGTATTGAGAATATTCGAAAATGAGAGACAGAGAGAGAGGGAGAGAAAGAGAGAGAGAGGGAGACTTGGTCTGGGTTGTAACAATTTATTTGGGCCTTGAATAAACTTTAGGTGATATTTGGTCATGGATTGCAGCGGATGGTGATGGAGATGAAAAGATGGATATGGTTATTTTGTGAATATTCAAGTGGCATTTGGTTACGGATGAAAAATAAGGTTTGATGTATTGTAATCTTGCGTAGCAATAAAGTAATAAATAAATAACAAGATATTGATTATTCAGTTCGTTGCGATTAAACCAGGAGATGTATAGTAATATGATTGCGTATATCGTTCGTGTACAGTGATATGGTATACAAGAGACAGAGATACAATATATACTAAAGTATCCTAACCCTAAGCCCATAGGCTTAAAGCCCACTGGACTAGATATAATATTATGTCCATATAATATATAATATATAATATATAATCTAATATATTATAACACTCCCCTTGGACATAATAACAGTGACATGGAAGAATACAAAAGTTAACCAGAGGAGTATAATCATTGATCTTCAGGATTGTTTTGGATTTGATACTCTCCCTGAAGATAACAATCTTCCAAGTCGACACATCCCGATCCCATAAACGTACTTTTCAAAAGTAGAGGTAGGGAGGGATTTAGTGAACAAATCTGCAAGATTGTCACTTGAGCGTACTTGTTTTATCATAATCTCACCACTCTTCTGGAGTTCTTAAGGATAAAAGAATTTAGGGAAATATGTTTCGTCAAGTTCCCTTTGGCATAACCATTACTCATTTGATCAATACATGCAGCGTTGTCTTCATAAATTACTGAAGGGCTTAAGTCATTAGAAGAGATACCACACGAGTCGTAAATGCGTTTTACCAAGGATTTCAACCAAACACATTCTCGTGCCGTTTCATACAGAGTTATGATCTCTGAGTGGTTTGACGATGTGGTCACCATAGTTTGTTTAACAGATCTCCATGAAATGGTTGTACTACCACAGAGAAAAACATAACTGGTTTGCGATTTCGCATTGTGGGGATCAGATAGATAACCAATATCAGCATAACCTACAAGTGTTTTGTCTTGGTTTCTTTGATAGAACAGACCAAAATCTTGTGAACCTTGAATATCGTAAGATATATTTCACACCATTTAAATGTCTCCTTGTAGGGGAGGTACTGAACCTTGCAAGTAAATTCACTGCAAAGGCGATATCCGGCCTAGTGCAGTTTGCAAGATAGAGTAGTGCGCCAATCGCACTAAGATAAGGAACTTCATGTCCTAATAGCTCTTCGGTATCTTCTTTAGGTCTAAATGAGTCATTTTCCACTTCGAGGGAGCGGACAATCATTGGTGTACTTAGTGGATGAGATTTATCCATGTGGAATCTCTCCAACACTTTCTTTAAGTAGGCTGATTGGTGTATTAGTATTCCTTCAGGGAAGTACTCGATCTGCAGACCGAGACAGAATTTGATTTTACCCAAATTTTCATTTCGAATTCAGTTTTCAAGATTGAACTTGCTTCTTCAATCTCTTTCCTTGTTCCAATAATGTTTAGATCATCGACGTACACCGAGATGATACAAAAACCATTAAGGAATTTCTTTATGAATACACAAGGAAAAGCATCGTCATTTACGTCCTTCTTCAGGAGGAATTCACTAAGTCGATTATACCACATTCGACCTGATTGTTTTAAATCATATAACGAGCATTGTAGTTTTATGCTGAACATACTACGATGTTCATTATTCCTCATTTGGGTAATCTTTAATCCATCAGGGATTTTCATATAGGTATCAGTATCTAATGATCCATATAAGTATGCAGTAACTACGTCCATTAACTGCATTTCTAAGTTTAGTTTAACTGCCAGGGATATTAAGAAGCGGAATGTTATTGCATCCAAAACAAGAGAATAGGTTTGATCAAAATCAATACCGGGTCTCTGCGAAAACCCTTGAGCCACTAACCTCGCTTTGTATCTCACAATTTCATTATTTTCGTTTCGCTTTCGTACAAATACCCATTTGTATCCTACAGGGACAACATTTTTCGGGGTACGAACGATGGAACCGAAAACTTTTCTTATGTTCAGCGAGTCTAGCTCTACCTTTATTAGTACTTTCCATTTTACCCAATCGGAGCGCTTCCGACACTCGGATATAGTTTTGGGTTCAGGATCATGATCATTATTCAAAATGGTGAAGGCAATTGAGGCTGCAAAAATGTTTGTCGACAACAGTAGTGTTTCTGTTATAAGTTTCTCCCGTATTTATGAAGTTTGTTGAAACTTCGATATTTACATCGACCAGATCCTCTTCATTTCCTAAAGAGTATCGGTCTGATGATTCCACAATCCTAGAGTCATTGTTTGCTTGTGCACGTGTATTTTGACTAGGATTCTCGTCTTCAGGAGATTTCAGGGGTGACTTAGTGTTTTTGCTAGCTTTACACTTTCGCGAATTTGATTCACTTATGTTAATGTTTCCTTTACACTTTTGGCGTATGGGGGGATTAACATTTGACTTCAAAGGGATTTGTACCCTTTGAGGCGCATTTACAGCAGATATATACGATTTAGTCACACCTTTATGATCAGTGAATGCATCTGGCAGATTATTTGCTAAGTATTGTAAATTTATTATCTTTTGAACTTCAAGTTTAGTTTGATTAGTGCGTGGGTCTAAGTATTGAAGATCTTTTACGTTCCAAGTAATTTCACGGCATTTATTTACATTAGTATTTCTATCTCCCCCTAATGCCGGAAAGTGATCTTCATCGAATGTGCAGTCAGCGAATCGGGCTGTAAACTGATCCCCAATTAAAGGTTCAATGTATTTAATAATGGTAGGAGATACAAAACTGATGTAAATACCTAGTTTCCTTTGTGGGCACATAGAGGTTCGCTTAGGAGGTGGTATTGGAACATACACTGCACAACCGAATGTACGCAGATGGGAAATGCTGGGTTCATTTCCACGCACGTTTTGTAGAGGGAAATATTTATTATATGCAGTTGGTCGGATTTGGATTAGTGATGATGCATGTAAGATTGCATGCCCCCAACATGAAACGGGTAAGTTTGATTTCTGTAGTAGTGGTCTAGCGATTAATTTGAGACGTTTGATTAACGATTCAGCTAGACCATTTTGAGTATGAACGTGAGGGACTGGATGCTCCACTTTAATTCCCAATTCCATGCAATAATCATCAAATGCCTTCTAGGTGAATTCACAGGCATTGTCCATACGAATGGATTTGATTTGATGATTTGAGAATTGAGATTTCAACAGGATAATCTGGGCAATAAGCTTTGCAAAAGCAGTATTGCTGGTGGATAACATGGTAACATAAGTCCACTGAGTGGAAGCATCAATCAGGACCATAAAGTACTGGAATGACCCGAAAACAGGATGTATCGGTCCATAAATATCTCCTTGAATTCGTTCAAGAAATTTAGGAGATTCCATTCCTACTTTACTACGAGTTGGTCGAATTATTAGTTTACCCATTGTGTAAGCATCACATATGTATTTGTTAACAGAATGGATTCTGTTATGTGTTATGTTATGGCCAATTGAATTACATAAAATTCGACGCATCATAGTTTGTCTTGGATGTCCTAACCGCTCATGCCATAGTTTAAAGGAATTTGGATCATGAAATTTTAGGTTAAGGGCTATATGGAGATTTGAGGGTCTGATGTATGTGTAATACAAGCCAGACGAGAAAGAAGGAAGTTTTTCGACAATCTAAATAGTGAGTCATTAAGAGATATTCACTATTATCCTCAGTGTCCGTCTCAATATGATAGTCATTTGCTCGAATGTCTTTAAAACTGAGGAGTGTACGCTTTGATTGTGGAAACAATAAAGCATTTTCGATAGTTAATTCAGTACCCATAGGGAGGATTATCGAGGCTCTTCCGGAGCTAACAATTTTGATATTGTCGTCGGAAATTTTAGTGATGCTTCCTTTCTTTTCAATTAAAGTTTGGAAAAATTTTCTATTTTTCAAGATAGTATGTGTAGTAGCACTATCTACTAAGCACATATCATTCATCTCCATAAGCACACAGTTGTACGTTTCGATATGAGGAATGCTAAGGAGAGCCAAGATTACAGACGCTGATTTATCAGCCGCACAAGGGGTCACTTAGGTCCTACTATATTAAACACGTATTACGTTGTAGACAATAGTGATCGACAATTGGGTTTGACTGAAAAAATAAAGCATCGATAAGCAATTCATTGTATCAAAGTGTATCATGCAACATAATAAAAAAAGTCAGTCAAACATGCTGGGCAATCAAATCAAATAGTAGTAAATGCCTAATCATAAAAAGCAAATAGACAACATGTTGGTGTCGATCACTCATTGTCTCTAAAGGCGTCCATAGTCATATCTTCACCCAAGAGGTCATCATTGTCCTTGTCATAGCCTGCTTCAGGCAGGTCAGTGTGGTGTGTTTCACCGTGAGGAGTGTTCTCCTTTTTGTCTTTTAGCATACGTTGATATGCCTCCACCAAATGTTTTGGTGTACAACATGAGCGAGACCAGTGGTCGTCGCATCCACACTTGTGACAGCCTTATTTGTTCTGTGCATGTGAGCTCGATGGTTGAGTATATTTTTTTATCTTGAGGTGCATCTTTGTCATTTGCACTTTGTTGTGCATTGTTGCGACCTCGGCCTCGTCCCCTACCACGGCCTCGACTTCAGGTCGATCCATGGGCCCCATTCACATCATTCCCTTTTCCACGTTTGCGGCCTCTAGAGTTTTTCCGAGCAGCATGTGCTTTTGGCATGCTTGTGAGCCAATTGGTCTAGTGTTATGATTTTTCATAAACAGTTGGTTGTGCTTTTCTGCGATAAGAAGTGCAGAAATTAGCTCGGAATGAGTTTGATACTCTTTGGCCCTGTACTGCTGTTGGAGTACAAGATTGTTCGCATGGAAAGTGGATACAGTTTTTTAAATTAACTATTCAACAGTTATTGTTTCATTGCACAGCCTTAGCTGAGAAACAATGCGATGTAGGGCAGAGTTATACTCCGTGATAGATTTAAAATCTTGAAAGCGGAGGTTTAGCCAATCATATTTGGCTTGGGGAAGGATCACATCGTGTTGTTGTTGGAAACGATCCTTCAGGTATCTCCATAACACAGATGAATCTTTTTCAGTGAGGTACTCATTTTTTAGATCCTTACTGGGATGGTGTCTCAAAAAGATTAGAGCTTATGCCTTCTGGGTAGTTGTGGATTTAGATGGTTGTCTAGTTGTATCAGCAAGGTCCTTAGAGGCTAAGTGGATTTTAACGTCAAGAGCCCATGTCAAATAGTTATGGCTAACAAGTGCCAATTCACCGAATTCACGTTTAGTGATGTTTGACATGTTTTTGCTACAAAAATTAATAAATGGAAATTTATTATATTGGTTTAATGTTTTTGGGGTTTAATGACTTTTATAAGACATTTATTAATGGGACTTCGAGCCCAAAAATAATTTATTAATAATTAGTAATTTGGGCTTCATAATTTTATTATTATGAATTTTATTAATGGGACTTCAAGCCCAAAAATAATTATTAATTAATTGAAGGTCTAACTCAAAAATAGTCCAAGTATATTTTAATGGGCTTCAGGCCCAAAAATTAATAATTAGGACAAAAGAAATGAGGACCAACAAAAAATAATAAGGCCCATACCAAATTAAAAAAAATGACCCAAATCAATTGTAAGGGCCCAACAAAATATCCCATTGCCCAAATCAATAAAGTTTTTATAAAAGGCCCAAGTTGATTTGCGTTGCAGTTACCCTGCTGCCTTGATCATAAAAGGCCCAATTTTTTTATTATATAGAAAAACTTATGGGCCGAAGTCCACCTGGACTAATTTTTTTTGGAAAAATCACAAATAAAGCCACTTTTTGCAGCCCATGTTCAACCTAAGACACTTTTAAAAAGTAATTTTAAAGAGCTCCAGATTAACATTAATTGCTCTTATTAACCTATATATTAGGAATATTTTATAACTAATGAAGCCCTACTTTCCAGCTATGAATGACCACATTAAATGCGGTTCTGAGAAAATTATATCCACTAGGTAAAACAAGAAATATGATTTTAAGGGCAAAGATCGTACAAACATTTACTACTTCCAAATTCAAATATTCAATTTAAAGTTCTTGAGTTGTGAGATATATACTGATAATCCATAAAAAAAATCAGATTTCTTGTTTCATTCCAATTTCAGCATCGTACCTGTGAAGATGGACTGTGATGTGTTGCTGTCAATTATGTTCGAAGGTGTGACCCGAGTCATCAAAGTCGATGGTGCTTCTAATTTCTCCGATCTTGCATCAAAAGTGGTTAGTTTCTGGGATGCCTTGTTTAATAAGTCGATTTCCTTCACATACTCCGTCGGTAGTGTTAAAAACTGCATTATGGTGTGTGAATATGATTTTTGTAATATGTTGGAGATATGCAAACTATCATCGCAATACCTTGTATCCGTTGAAATTATTACATCAAACAATGCCCAGATGTCTGTTGCCGCCATTGATGATATGAATTCGATGGAACATACCCAATGTAAATGCAATCACACTGCTGTTCCCGTTCACCCTTGCCACAACATTCATAGTAATTGCTCTTCTGTGTCAAATTATGGTGTTGCAGTAGCTAGTATCCCATCATCCCCTAATTTATGTCAAACCCCATCATGTGCTGTAGGGTTAACTATTAAATCGAAACAGTAAAAAATCCCTTTCAAATTTGTTAAGAAAAGAAACGTGAATTATTTGAATCAAGAGTTTAGTAGGCAGGGTCGTTTGCCCACCATTGATATATGCCCTGCAGTAGAAGCTAAAGCTCTACTATCGGACTCCTGGAAGTACATTATGGATGGTGGGATTGGGACTGTTTTTTAGGGTGGTGCAGCCGGGTTTAGGGCAAGCTTGATTAAGTATGCAATCGTTATGGGTTTTAGGTATAAGTTCGTGAAAAATAGCCCGGAATATATACATGTCGTGTGCTTTGAAAGGTTGTCTAGTGATTGTGCATGGTTCATCAAGGCAAAGTGTAACAAGGTGTCCCTATACTTTGAAATCTATAAAGGTCACTTTGCGCATAAATGCCTAGGACGTTCAATTTTCCATAATAAAAAATGATTTGGCCCCAAGATAATTGGGCAGCTCGTTGACGATGTAATAAAATCAAAGCCATCAATGGGTGGAGCAGAGATTGTTGAGATGGTAAGGTTAAATTATGGCATTGAAATACCCTATCACCATGGATGGCACACGTCTGAGGAGGTGAAGAACAAGTTGTTTGGGACCTATCAGGAGTCGTATGATCAGCTACACTGGTACTCCGACGCTATCCATCGTACCAATTCAGGTATATATACTTATTTACAATATTGGTTACAGTCTCAACTTTGAAGTTGTTTGGTTAACCTTCTGGTTTTTTCTGTAGTATAACATGTATATATCTAAAGACATATGTCACTTACTTAACCATAGAAACGCAAGTTGGGTTAGACTATATTAAATGTAGACTTACTGGAGGTTACTATTACTGCCCACAAGTTTTAATAGTGTGTCAATTATTTTGTGATTGGTACATTGTATGGTCGCTTTAGAGGCAATGGTGTATAACACTTTATACATGCTCGAATTAATGTAATCTGATGGTCTATGTAGGCAGCGTTGTACACCTGGAAACTAACAATCAAACGCAAGTATTTGAGAACATATTCATTGCCTTTAAAGCTTGCTTGGAGGGGTTTAAAAGTTGTCTCCCAATGCTTTTCTTGGATGGCACTTTTATGCAGGGGCGTGCAAGGGGAGTGCTGCTGTCCGCAACTGCAAAAGATGGTGATAGCGGTGAGTTCTCTTTTGTCAATAGCACACAACGTGCATCAGACAAGCTGTCACTCAAAGTTTTCTTGGTATATTTTTTGTCCACAGGTTTGTATCTTGTTGCATTCGCAGTTGTTTCGGCCGAAAACACAGACAACTGGTGTTGGTTTCTACAAAGGATTCGCGATGCAGTGTATCATGAGAAGGAGCTGATCTATATTTCTGACCGTAATCTTGGCCTAATGGCAGCCTTGCAGATAGTTTTTGAAAGACCCGTGCATTTTTTCTGTCTCTTTCATCTATTAGGAAATCTAAGGGGGCGCTTTGTAGGCCGTTCTGGTAAATATAAAAGGCACAAGATGACGGATCTCTTTAGGGAGTGTGCATATGCGCCATGTATTTCCACATTTGACGAAAAGATTCAGCTTTTAGAGAAATTGGTGGTCGTGTGGCGGATGAGTGGCTTGCAGATCTTCCCTATTAGAAGTGGGCAGTTGCTCACTCGGCTGACATTCCCAGGTACGGTGAAATGACATCCAATGCAGCGGAATCATTCAACATGTGGATTAAAGATGGCAGGGCTTGCCTATCACACACATGATTGATTATATTCGCTCCGGTAATTCTCATTTTTATTCACTGTAAGTACATTTAATTCTCTTCTCTATTTAACTTACTGACTTTTAATACGCTATATTGTTTTGTTATAGAGGTTAGTTGATGGCATTTTGAAAGAAGGGATGAAAGCAGTAAGTGGAATTCGATTCTCTGCCCCACAAAAGAAAAGCTTTGGATAGAGCATACTGAAAAATCTCGTGGTTTAAAGGTCCACCAAAGATCCTACTGTAAGTTTGAAGTTGATTCATGCTCATCCGTTGTTGTTGATTTGATAAAAAGGACATGTTCGTGCTCAAGATGGCAGACCACCGGATTCCCTTGTATACATGCCACAGTTGTGATATTGAAGCATGGGACTAGTGTCTTTGACTACGTGGACAAGTTCTACCTGACAATAACATACCGAAAATGCTACATACACAACATAGAACCCATTCCTGAGACTGAAAAATTTTATGCAGCTGGTCCGCATGCGTCTTCTAACAGCAACGTACTGCCCCCTGTCTTAAAAACACGTCCCGGTCGCCCTAAGAAAGTTCGTGTGAAATCATATGGAGAATTCTAAAAAAAAACCTAGAACTGCTTGACGTGATGTTTTTATGAATCTGTGTAAGTTGGCTTCGTACGTAGTGCACCATGTGTGATCCCCTGACTAGTATTGATATGTAGAAGTATGTTCTTAGAAGTCTGTTGTGTTAACACTGTATTTTTGCTTTATTTTATACTGGATGGATGCTGTGTTTTTTTCTCAACCATCACAGATGCTGGATGTACATGTTTTATGTTAGGTTATATAATATCCAACATCTTCTATTAATGTTACTGTGTTATTTGTCTAAGTCCACAACACTTACACACATTTGTTCTACACGTAATGTATTACATGGCAATTGAATTTGTGGTTTTGAACAAATATCATTATAGAATTACTAAGGGTTAACATAGGATACTGATAACAAATGGGATACTGCATACATTCAAAGATAATTGATGAAGGTTGATCATAATCAGGTTATACATGATAACACATCATACTAGGCCTCATGGCATGAATACCAATTGTTGGTCCCGAAACGAGTATAAATCAGTGTATGGGGGGGGAATACACTGATGTCAGCCCAGAGTTCAGTATGGTGCAGGGCCATCCATTCAGCAAGGAGGGTGTTCTTGTCCTTGCCTTTGGATGTCTTCAGACAGTTCCCGACAACGTAGTACAAATCCACGAACTCTTTCTTGATAGGAATTCAAGCTTCGTTCAGTTCTGGAGGTACAAAGTTATCCACATATTCATATACGAGGGGACTAGCATCCTGAGCATCAACCTTCTTTTTAGACGCAGCAGCTTTCTTTTTCCCAGCTTCAGGGGCAGGCTTCTTAGGACCAGTCTTCTGCTTCAGCACAGCCATCTCCCCTTTCAGCTTTTGGAGTGCAGTTGCCTGACTCCTGACCTGCATTGCAGTCTCCAATGTCAGCTGCTTTGTCTTCTTCCTTCCCTCAACAATGGGATCACCAGGGAAGCGTTGCTCCTCACACTCCTCCATTAGGTCTTCCACGGAAACATCAGCTTTCCGCTTATGAGCCAACTTGGGATTTTTCAGAGCTTTCTTCCCTTCCCCCTTTTTGGCAGCATCAAAGGGGTCCTTGTCCTCATCGACTTTATTCTAAATATCCTAAATCAGGATCCCTTGAGATGCTTGCTGATCAGCTACCACCTGAAGGTCATTAGCCAGTTTAGCATTGTTCTCAGCTCTGAGCAAGCTTTCAGTCAGATGACTATTAAACTCCTTCCGCATTGCATTCATCTCATCCTTCCTCTTGAGGTTTTCAGTGAGCATTGTGTTCAGAGATTTATGCAATGCTTCCTCAGAAGCTCGCTGACCCTCCCTCCATCTGGCCAGTAGATCGTCATCTGCCTTTCCAGCTTCTTCCCGAGCCACTGTCCTGATCTGGGCTTCCTGCCCCTTTAGTGCCTCTGCAATCAGTGCCTTGATCTTGTCATCCAGGCCACTGAGAGAAGAGTCTATCATTGTTTTCACTTGATCAGTAGTGACCCCAGTTGATTGTTGTTGTTTAAGACTCTGGAATCTATCAGCTGATTCCTTCCTAGCCTTGCCCAACTCAGCATTAAGAAACTTGATCTTCTCACGCTGACGATCGAGCTTTCCCAGGATAGTCCTCCCCATCAGTGACACTCCCACTGCGATGGTTCGGGTTCTCCTCTTCTTGCCTGGCTTAGACTTGGTGGCAACCTTCTTCGGGACCTCTCCAGAAGCCTCAGCAGTCCCGGTCCCTGGGAGTGCTTCATCGGCCGGTGCACCTTCTCCCAAGGTCGCACCTTCAGCAGCGTGGACCAGGGCAAGATCCTGAGAATTTGGATTTGGATTGTTTGCCCTGACCACCCTTAGGAAGTCCTCCTTGTTGATAACCTGGGCATATGATCGAAGCCCAAATCAATCAAGTATGATATGCTCCTGATCTCTGAGCACCTCCTCGCCAATAGCCTTAATCAAGGCAGCAACTTTAGGAACTGAGGCCTTCCTCATCATCACCAAGACCCTCAGTCTGATGATCTCCTCACCATAGGCCTCCTCCAAATCAGGAAAGTGCTGATTCACAAACCTGATGGCCTGACATCTGGCATCCATCTCGAATGGAGTTAGCTTTGGTGGTGTGGACTCCTCCTGAGTTTCTTCCTCAGCTTCCTCCGATTTATCAGACTCAGACTCAGTGTCATCGGAAACAGTCCACTTTCATCCCCGATTATCTCCAACATGTTCATCATGGAGCTCCTCCTGAGCCTCCATCCCAACTATCTCCTGATGCTCCCCCTCGCCAGCATCAGAACTCCCCTGCTCCTCCTGAGCAACTTCCTCTTCTCCGTCTTCTCCACCGTCACCTTCTTGCTCTACCTGAGCAGCCACTGAAGGTTCAGCCTGAACCTCTGCGCCCAACACCTCCACCACTTGCATTACTGGGTCCTCTTGCACTGGCTCCTGAACAGGTGGAGCCTGTTCCCCATCGACTCTAGCCACCTCCTCCTGAGGTGCTGGCTCAGTGCCCGAGGCTGCTGTAGTATCAGGCAGTGAGATTTCAGCAGGTGCCACGGAAGATATGGGCACAACAGCAAAAGTGGCAGTTGAATCAGACCGCTAATCAGGACGATCTGACTCAGTGTTAGAGTCATGGAGCATTGTCTTCTTCTCCTGATGCTCCTTGATGGTAATGCCCTTCACCTTCACCCTCTTGGGCTCTGCCTTGACTTGCTCCTCCTGAGCCTTCGAGGCCACAGCCTTGCCCTTTTCTCCCTTGGACCTTGACACCTTCTTGATCTCCTTGTCAAGCATCCTTTTCCTGGTTTCAGTAGCATTCTTGAAGAGAACATTTCTGTCCTTGAACTCTTCACAAGTCTCTTTATCCACATCTCCAAGCAGATCCTGGAGCATCACTGATAGCCTGGACCCGAAATGAGGATTCTTATCCAGCTTGATCCTGTCCCCTTCCATCCTGACCTTCTTGAACTCCTGGACTAGCTTCTGAAGAAAGAATTCTTCCCAGTCGATCAGAGCATTGTCCACCACGGCAGCCAAACCCCTGATTTTGGGTAGACTGATTTGCTCCATGCCTCCCATGAAGCCCATGATGCTCTGAACGACCACCTCGAATAGAAGCTTGTACTCAGGTTTTAGCAGCTTCTTGTTCATGGTGCTGAAGATCTCAGTAGGAACGATCAGGTACTCGTTCATACACTTCTACTCTGCCCCGGCTTTATAAGCAGTCAGGTCAGCCAACTGGTTCTCCTCAGTGGAATGAGGCAGATTGTAGGTCTTTCTGATGAGATCCCTGACCTGAATCCTCTTAGTGAAATGTTGAACTACTTTCTTCCCATTTTTCTCCACCGAGCGCCTGAGTGGAATCACTGATTCCCACTCATCATCCTCGTTCATCTTCAGATTGGCATAGAAAGCAATGATCTGATGAGGGCAGACTTGGGCTGGCTTCCTGGTGATGAAATCTAGGAGCCCAACCTGATTGATGGCTCCATAGACCTGCATAAGTTCCTTGATGGTGGATCGATGAGTGAAGTCCACCAACCATTCATAGGATACCTTCGATTCCACTTCGGAGATGGCATCATGAAACCTCCTAGTGTCTTCTAGAGATTGGTCAGCAGAAGAAGCCATTGATGCAAGGAATAATGGGAGAAATAGATTGCAGAAGGTTTGGGTTAGGAAAATATGAGTGCGCAAATTGTGCACAATGAATGATCCTTCCTTTTATACCCAAAAATTCAGTTTTGATGGACGGTTTTGATGAAAAGTCTTTTGAAATTCAACGGATTAGATGAAAGGGTATATCCGGAATAAAAACTTTACCAAATTCAGTTTTTGAAGCCAATTATTCAAACTTTATAGAAAACTGTTCCCTCCCATATGTGCATTTATTACTTGTCAGAGCATGTTTGAAATAAATTCCAATAATTGCATTTAATAAAACTGAAATAATAAATGAACGGCTGGGATGTTATTTTAAAATCCTGTGATTGATGTAATGTCAGACATAATCAGAAATGATGCAAGCAAGTCATAATTAAAGCAAAGGTTCAATAATACATACCAGTCAGTCAGATCTAGAAATCTGACTGATACCTCTGAGACTGATCAGGGTGACAAGCCCTGAGCTCTGTGTCCTGAATCTAACTCTAATCTGATCCTGAAAATCCAAATATGATGTCTGTTCCCCCTAAACGCCATCCATCTTTCTACAATCCTGATCCTGAGTTAGTCATCCCTCCTGACCGCCTTATTCATTCCTGAACTGAGGTTCATGCTGAACCATCTACTCCGGGGTCAAGAAGTCCTAACTCTACTGACAGCTCAACAAACTTGGTTTCAGGCAAGGCCTTAGTCAGGATGTCATCTCTCTGCTTGTCAGTAGGAATCCTCTCCATCCTTATATCCTTTTTCTCAACATGATCTCTGATAAAGTGATGCCTGATATCTACATGCTTACACCTTGTGTGTAAGACTGGGTTTTGGGATATGACAATGGCACTATTATTGTCACAATAAATTGGGACATCAGTGGCCTCAACTTGGTAGTCTCTCAGTTGTTGTTTCAACCAAAGGATTTGGGAACAACAACTGCCTGCCGCCATATACTCAGCCTCAGTAGTAGACGTTGCAACACTGGTTTGCTTTTTAGAAAACCAAGAGATCAGTTTACTCCCTAACTGACATGTGCCTGTAGTTGATTTTCTGTCATGCCTACAACCTCTATAATCAGCATCAGAATAGCCAGTCAGTTCTAGGTTGTCATCAGAGGGATACCAAAGTCCTAAGTTGACTGTACCCTTCAGGTATTTCAGTATCTTTTTGGCACTCTCTAGATGACTCTTCTTCGGATCAGACTGATACCTTGCACAAACTCCAACTGCATAAGTGATGTCAGGACGACTTGCAGTCAGGTACAATAAGTATCCAATCAGTGCCCTATATTCAGTCTGATTCACTGAGGTCCCCTCCTTGTCAGGATCCAGCTTCTCATTTGTGTTCATGGGAATACGTGAGACTTTGCTGGTCTGAACTCCAAACTTCTGAATCAAGTCCCTTGCATACTTGGACTGATTTATGAAGATTCCGGAGTCAGATTACCTGACCTGAAGACCTAGAAAGAAGTTCATCTCTCCCATCATTGACATCTCAAACTTCCCCGTCATCAGCTTTGAGAATTTCTCACAAAGCTTCAGGTTTGGTGATCCAAATATTATGTGATCCACATAAATCTGAACCAAGAGAATGTCTTCCCCTTTGGATATCCTGAAGAGGGTCCTGTCCACTGTTCATTTAAGAACCCGTGGTCTATCAGGAATTGGGAAAGTGTATCATACCAAGCCCTGGGAGCTTGTTTCAGGCCATAAAGTGCTTTCTTCAGGTGATAGACCTTATCACCGACTTCGAACCCTGGAGGTTGTTCCACATAAACCTCCTCATTCAGTACACCATTCAGAAAAGCACTCTTTACGTCCATCTGATACACCTTGAACTTCTTAAATGTTGCATAAGCCAAGAACAACGTGATTGCTTCCAACCTTGCAACTGGGGGCAAATGTCTCATCATAGTCGATTCCTTCTGCCTGAGAGTAGCCCTTAGCCACCAGTCTGACTTTGTTCCTGACAACAACATTCTTCTCATCCCTCTTGTTCTTGAAAACCCACTTGGTGCCAATAACATGTTGACGCCTAGGTCTATCAACTAACTCCCAACCTGATTCCGCTCAAACTGATTGAGCTCATCCTGCATGGCTAGGATCCAATTGGGGTCAGCAAGAGCTTCTTCTATATTCTTGGGTTCCTGATCACTCAGGAAGCAGCAGAGCATATCACTCTCACAAAAGGACAACCTTGTCCTGACCCCCTCATTGACATCACCAATGATGTCAGCCAATGAGTGATCATCTAGCCACCGCCTCCTGCTGACGGCTGCGCTGGGAGCTACTGAAGTTCCCTCGCCTGATCCTGAAATGTTTGTCTCGACAATAACAGGCAAAGAAGCGGAACGAGCAAGAACAGGGGATACTGAGTCATTTCCTGAGGGTTGTACAATATCAGGGACATTGTTTCCCCCTACAGAATTGGACTCAGTAACTGTCTCAGGTGCAGAAGCATCATCACCGACAGTACGTACCTCAGGTTGAGTCTGTGCCTCCGTCTAAGACTCAACATTCTCCGAGGCTGGGGCTTGCTGAGGGTTGGCCTGAGGTCCATCCTGATCATCATCATCGTCATCCCATCCCTTGGGAGTACTCACAAGTTTGATCTTGAACTCAGGATTCTTCAGGCTCAGTCTTGTCACCCTCTTGGTAACCCCCTCAGTGTCAGGACTCGAAACCTGTTTTCTACGCACTGATGTAGTCTCATCAAACACAACATGAGGTGTTTTCTCCACACAAAGGGTCCGGTAGTTATACACCCTGAAAGCTTTGCTGACTGAGGAGTATCCTAAGAAAACTCCCTCATCAGACTTGCTATCAAAGGCTTTAAGCTGGTCTTTCCCATTGTTCAGGATGAAACACTTACACAAAAAAATATGGAAATAGGAGATGCAAGGCTTCCTTTTATTCCAAGTTTCATAAGGTGTCTGAGCATGTTGTTTGTTTAGCATAGATCTGTTCTGAGTGTAGCAAGCAATGTTGATTGCTTCAGCCCAGTACTTCTTGGGCAGTCCTGACTCAACCAATATGGTCCTGGCGGCTTCCTTCAGGGTCCGGTTCCTTCTCTCAGCTACCCCATTCTGCTGTGGGGTCCTGGCTGCAGAAGTCTCATGAGCAATACCAAGGTCAGTACAAAAATCAGTTATAATTGAGTTAATAAACTCAGTTCCCCGATCTGATCTGATCCTGACGATGCTCTGACCCTGTTCAGTACTCAATTTCTTGAGTAACTCAGGAAGCTTGAACTGAGTCTCCTTCTTGTTCAGCAAGAAAATAACCCATGTGTACTTGAAATAATCATCAACAACAAGGGTATATTTCCTACCATTCATGCTGACAGGAGTTATTGGACCAAAGAGATCCATGTGCAGGAGCTGAAGCACTCTGTCAGTTGAGAAGGTATCTTTCTCCTTGAATGAAGCTTTGGTTTGCTTGCCTTCCTGACATGCTCTGCACACGTGGTCTTTGCTAAAAACTTCATTAGGTAGACCATCTACAAGAGAAAGTTAAGAAATTTTGTTAATAATCTTGAAGTTTAAGTGACTCAGGCGTTTATGCCAAAGCCAACTGAGCTCAGAAGTGCTCTTAGCGACCAAACAGGTTTCAGGAGAGCTACTCTTAAAGTCAGCAAAATATACATTTCCCCTCCTGACTCCTGTAATCAGAACTTGCAGTGTAGATTTGTCCTTCACAAGACATATGTTAGATGTAAACTCTACACTATATCCTCGGTCACAAAACTGACTGACCGAAAGCAGGTTATGCCTAAGACCCTCAACATAGGATACATTAAGCACTTTAACAGAACCAACAACAAGGGTACCGAATCCTCTGGTGAAACCTTTAGAGTTATCACCAAAGGTTACCTGCGGGCCTTCCTGAGCTACATAGTCCTGAAGGAGATCATGAAATCCGGTCATGTGCCTGGAACACCCTGAGTCCAAGTACCAGTCCTTCATCAGATCCTCCTTCTTCTTCTTGTAGCCCGCAGTGACCTGAAAAGAATCAGGCCTCACGTACCCATCTCGTATTGGGTCCTACAGAGTCAGCCATACCCTTCAGGATTCAGTTTTGTTTAACAATTCTGACGGTATCAGAAGTGTAAACCTGTCTCCCTGAAACATCAACATACACTGTCCTCTTCTTCCTTTGTGCCTGGGAAGTTGAGGGTGTATGTGTGTCAGCCTGAGTCTCAGAAGCCCTGGATTGATTCCTGGGGGCGGGCCTCCTATTCCTCTTTGGCCTGGGTGCATTGGGCTGAGGTCTGTCCTAAGAAGGAGTAGCTCGGCCTGACCTCTAGGCACTTGAGGTCAGGCCTGAGTGTTATCGGAGTCAGGTCTCCGTTGCCTTTCAGGGGCCATTTGGTTTGTCCTTCTCCTCTAAGGATTGGGACGCTCCTGATGGGCCCTGTGCCCTGTCTGAGGCCTCTGGACCTCAGTAGTCCTTGGCCTTGCTTGAGGCCTCCTCTGACCAGAGTTCCCTCTGCCCTGAGTATTTCTAGGCTGAGCCTGAGAAGTACTTGTGGCTGAGTTCTTTCCAGCCTGAGGGTTCCTAGGCTGAGCCTTGGAGTTCCCTTGGTCCTTCTTCCTCAACTCAGGATGAGAAGTCTGAGCCTTTCCCTTAGGTTTTGGCCTAGATTCCTCAGTCCTTTGCCTGACAGGTTCAGGCACTTTCTCCTTCCCTTTGCCTTTATCCTGACGAGCAACACTTGGGCTCTTGTCGTCAGTTTGGGCAGGGACAAACTTCTTCTGAGAGTTGCTCCCTGAAGCACCTCTCTTCTTCTTACCCTTTGGGTCTTTAGAGGCATCATAGCCTAACCCAGCTTTGGCACCATCAGTCAGCTGAGAGAAACTTGTTAACTCATCAACCACTTGGGAAGATGTGTGTAACTTCTTCAGCATTTCCTCAAGGCGCACATTTTCTCTTTTCAGGGCCTCAAGCTCAGTGGTGTATTGAAGCACCAGTTTCTGATGAGCATTCCGTTTTGAGATCAGCTCAAGATCCCAAGCAGTTTGCTCAGCACTAAGGCGAGCTTGCCACTCAGTTTCAAACATCCCTCTCAGAGCAATTCGCTCAATCATCTGCTGTTCCTGGGCAAGGAACTGATCTGTGTCACGAGTCTCAATCAGTGAGCTGATTATAACATTGAGTCTTTCAACCGCCACTGGAGTTTCATCATGGCTATTCCGGGCATGAAGCAACTCTTCCTGGAGGTTTACTAGCCTCAGTGCTTCCTCAGTATCCCTCATTCTGAGTGACTCAGTTAGCCGATCATTCTCCCCACTCTGTTGTGAATTCACATCCACTGTGTGAATATGAGTCTCCTGCAGCCTTGAGAAGTCAACCATCAATTGCTCTAAAGTGAGCTGAAGGTCGAGATCCCTTGCTGAATCTGAGCTAAGCTCAGGTGCGTGATCAGGAGAAGAGGCAGAAGAACATACCTCATCATCTGCCATCAGGCAGAGATCATCATACTCCTCATCGGAGAAGAGTTCAGGGGACCGGCGTCCTGGGCCATCAGAATCTGAGGAATCCTCAGCAAGCATTGCTCTTCGGTCTGATGCCCTGAGCTCTCTCTTTGCTCTCCGAACTTTTCTCTCTCGAGCGCTGAGCTCCGGACAATCATACTGATAATGTCCGGTCTTGTGGCAGTGGTAACACTGATCTACATCAGAAACACCCTTTTTGTCAGTGTACCTTTTATCAGATGACTCCCTCCGGCTCCCTGATGATCGTTCAGGTTTGGAGCTGGATCTTCTGGGATCAGCATCATCTCTCCTCTTCTCATCTCTGCGCCGCTCAGGCTCCTCTCTCTCTCTCCTGGAATCTGAACCTCTCCTTTCTTCCCTCCGGGGGCTCGATCTCCTGGGGCTGGAATACCTGCGATCACGGGAGTCAGTATAAAACTTCTTATACCTACCGAAACGAGAGTTTAGCTTCTCAAATCTCCATGCCATCAGGCTGTACTCCAGGGCTAGCTCATCCTTGCTCATATCTCTGAGTGATTTCGAGCCAAATCCAACCTCAGGCTCAGGAGTAGCTTTAAGAGCCACGCTCTTTTCTTTCTCAGGTGTCTTCTCCTCACTCACCTCCTCACTGACAGCACCCTTCTTCTTCCTCTTATCGAGGTCGAATTCTAGAGCCTTTAACTCTGAGAATAGGTGAGAGTAAGGGATGTTTGTGAGGTCCTGAGTGTTCTTCAACAAGATCACTCCTGTGTCCCATCTTTCAGGGAGACAGTTCAGGATTTTAGACGACACCTCCCTCTAGGGAAAGTCCTTCCCAAAGGTTGCTAGCTCGTTCATCATCTTAATGAACCGAGCTTCCATCTGATCGATGGATTCTCCTTCCAACATCCGAAAGGCCTCAAACTTCCTGATAGCAAGATCTCTCTTGTTCTCCTTGATCTTCTCTGACCCCTTACTCATCTCCTTCAGTGCATCCTAGATCTCCTTCTCAATAGTCAGATGCATGAGCCTAACCGAGTTCCCGTAAGAAACGGTGTGGAGTATAATGTTCTTCGCAACATTATCCAGTCCGACTTGCTTAATCTGATCAGATGTAAGCGCGGACCTCTCCACAGGCTCATCTCCGATAGCCGGAACAGGGACATTGCCAGCTACGGGCCAGGTGGTCTGAAAATTCCTCATAAATCTGATCGGACCATGCTCAATCACCTGGGTCATCTGAACATGGATGGAGTAGAGATGTGCAAGAACCCTGAATTTCCAATAATCATAATTATCAATAGAGAATTCAGGAAGACTGCCTTTGAGGCGTTTAGAACCGGATGCCATGAATGCAAGTTTTCAGAAACAAGATCTGTTCAGTTGACCACCAAAAGTTTCTCCTTAGAAACTGTTGGTAAACAAAGTCAGTGGTCTTTTGAACCACTGCTCTAATACCACTTGTTGGTCCCGAAACGAGTATAAATCAGTGTATGGGGGGGAGGGGAAATACACTGATGTCAGATTTTCCCAAAAACTCATTAAAATGCTCTTTCAGACTTAGTCAGGAAGCTCCTGAAAATGTTCAGTCTACTGATGGTCCTCAGGGGCAGCAGGGACAAATCAGTAATGAACCAAAGAAGCTAAGTCAGAGTTGTGTTCTCGGAAGCTCAGTAGAGATAACAATCCTACTGACCGCTCGGAAGCTAGTCAGTTGGGCTACTATCTCAGTAAGCTCAGTTTAGTGCGGAATGTGAGCCCTTAAGTTTCTACTCGTTTTAGTTCCTGAAAACTTATCAGTTTGCTTAGTGAAAACGTGGTTAAGGCTGGTGCACCGTTTACTGATCAGGATGACAAGGTCAGTCCTGATGGTTTTTTAGAAACAATGCAAGTATGCTTCAGTTAAATATGTATGACAATATGATCCTGAGCAAATAGTAAATCAGCACGCAAGGGTCTTTTTAACGTGGTTCGGAGATAACCAACTCCTACGTCCACGACCTGATTGAACGGGAAGATATCCTCAAAACCCTGAGGATAGGTACTTGGGTTTAACGTGCCAAGGGACACGAGTAGCCAACTTCCTCTCTAAGGAACTGACCCCTGGGTGGTTTTACAAGTCCCAGTCCTTCCTACCAACCAACTCACAACCTGAGGGGTTTGGTATTCACATTTTCCAACTATTGTGTATTGATCCTTTTAACAAATCAGTTCTAAGGATAGGATCAATACTCTAAGCAAGATACATAATAGATTCCTACTACAACACTAGGGAAATTTAAGGTTTCAAAGTGTTGCTTCAAATGAACTTTGAGTGCTTGGAATCTTGAGAGTTTCTCTTGGAAATTTCCCGTTAGCCTTGAATGGGAGCAAGGCATTCTGTATTTATAGGAGATTTTGAAATAGATCCGTTGGAGGAGATCTGTTTCAAACCCTTCTATTTTAGGTAGGTGCAGAAGCTGGTTGTCCTTGTCTGATAGAGACCATACCTAGTATGGCAAAGTTTCTGATCCGCCGCCTGCACCTCTGAGAAGCATTAAATGTGCTCAGTCTCTGTACATACGTGTCGCCTTCTCACTGGTCATTTGTCCAATGGCTAGTTTATCGGCATTGACTTTACTGAACCTCGTACATTTATAACTCTGAGTTTCTCGTTCTTAACTCAGGATAAATGTTTGTCTTATGTTGGAGACTCTGACATTCCTTTTGCTTCATCAGACTTCCATTCGCACGTGTAACCTTTGGGTCTCAGGACTTACAAGCATTAGGTTAACTGATACTAGGCCCAAGTCAGGACTTATGAACATCAATAAGACATTCAGCCTGATCAAGGTTACTTGTGCCCTCACTGATAGAGACTTCCCTGAGCATGCTTAGTTTGCTCAGTTCTGTCAGGATCAGTGGTCTTCTTCAGGATGGCTTCTAGGCATCTTCAGGACTCTTTCTAGGTTTTTCAGGTTGCAGCTTCAGGTTGACCATCTTCAGGATGATCAACACCTTCAGGGTTAGAACAACTTCAGACTTCAGACTTCAGGGACGTCTCCATCAGTCTTCACTCCTCAGTACGTTCCCCCTGAACTGAATACATGTGAATAGAAAAATCTATTCTAACCTATCTAATCCTGAGCCTATCATCCTGATGAACTATACTTAGGCAAATTCATCAAGAGGTTTTGGGATCTAATCAAAACACTCAGATTGTCCCAACACCAATCATCACTACCACATATACATCACTTTTGCAAGGTACATCACCATAACCACTGAAAAGATTGTTAGTAGATGTCCTATGATCAAAGTTTGCAGCTTTATCTTCGATGTCGTACTGCCATGAAAGGTTGATGTCGATCTTCGAAGGTCTTGACGGTCATTCGTATGGTATTCTTCTGCTTCTTCTTCGATAGCACCCCACTCGAGGGGCATGCACTAATGCGAGAAGGAATGAATCGGGCAATGGTAGTATAGTCTCCCCGGATTGTTGCTTGTTTCACTTAGGTAGATGTACGTTGCGCGATTGCATTTTCGACACGCTGCCCTTGAGAACTTTGGATAACCATGAGTAGATGTGCTGGTGCTTGATGAACTCATTCCTCTATCTAAACTGCATGAACAAGCTATCTGTTGTGGCAACTTGATTGTTTCCATGGATCAGCCTTTTTATAGCATGCTGATGATGTGTTATGCAACAGTCATGTGTAAGTGTAATAGGTTATCATGCACAGCTGTACCAACGGCTATATTTACCTTTTCTTTTACTGAGGGTATACACTGTGGTATATACAAACACCTTTAGTGTATTCTACCACAAGTTACGTATATATACTATAGTATTTGTATTGTATTCTATATGTCTTCTACATAAATATATTTGATTTATCCTTACATTTAATACATTGGGCTTGTAATTTCTTACATTTTTATATAACACTATTCCCTAATTCATTTATACAACTGATAGTATTTTTAGTATTATATTGTGATGATTTATTTACATAATTTTTTTTTATCATTTTCCCTTCAAAATAATTTAACAGGCTCAATACACAATTAGTGATGATTTATTTCCATGTAGCACACCATAATTCATGTATTTTCTTAGAAAACAAATTATGTTTATCATGATTTCCCGTACATATTCAAGTAACAAAATTCATAAATACATAGTAATGGAATTGTATCTCAAGTTAACAGTTCTCATATTAATATAGAAATTCTGGATCCTTATCCATATTTCCTAACGTCTATTGTAGAGCATACATGTAATAGGAGTATTGTTTAGTTTGTTATATTCCACGTTCTCTAGCCTACACGGTCCACCAAATTTATGTCCACATCTCACTTGTAGATCGTCCCTTACTTTTATTAATCCAATTTATTTTTAATGAAATAGTACGTTATTTTCATTCTCATAGATAATCAATTTATTATAAATCACAATTATTCCACAATACTTTTATTCTACTTACTAAATTGCATTTTATTAAAAAATCGAGCCATAAAAAGTGACAACAAAATTGGGGGACGTTGGAGTATTATATATAGCTAATACATTTATAATGCAACAAAATTTAATTGTACTGTTATTCATGCTATTGTTTTCTCATATTAACACATTCCACATGAATTCATGTATTTATTTCCATGTAGCACACCATAATTCATGTATTTTCTTAGATTTTTTTTTTGTTTATCATGATTTCCAGTACATATTCAAGTAACAAAATTCATAAATACGTAGTACTGGAATTGTATCTCAAGTTAACAGTTCTCATAGTAATATAGAAATTCTTGATGCTTATCCATATTTCCTAACGTCTATTGTAGAACATACATGTAATAGGAGTATTGTTTGGTTGGTTATATTCCACGTACTCTAGCATACACTTTAAAAAACATCTATTACACGGTCCACCAAATTTATGTCCACTTCTCACTTGTAGATCGTCCCTTACTTTTATTAATCCAATTTATTTTTAAGGAAATAATACGTTATTTTCATTCTCTTAGATAATCAATTTATTATAAATCACAATTATTCCACAATACTTTTATTCTACTTACTAAATTGCATTTTTTTTAAAAATTGAGCCATAAAAAGTGACAATAAAATCGAGGGACGGTGGAGTATTATATATTGCTAATACATTTATAATGCAACAAAATTTAATTGTACTGTTATTCATGCTATTGTTTTCTCATATTAACACATTCCACATGAATTTTTTATCATTACGAATTATAGGATAAATTGTACACTCAATTATCCACACTTCACTCACACATCCAATTATAATTTTCTTTTTCATCGGGAACATTCCATTTTACAAAAATACAGGATATTACCTATTGATATACTCTAAATTCACCCCTAGCTTAGACCACACTTTTCAGTCAAAATGGAGAACTTACCTTTATAGCCCATTGTAGGCGGCGTGTTTGGTAATTAAATGGAAATCATGTCCATCATAAAATCCTCATCCAATCAGCGCACGACACCTCATTTTTCTTATTGGGAACCATACTCTAAATATGGATTTGTCATGTACATTTTTTCCCGCCATTGCATTGAGAGGCGCCTCCCATTGTACAGAGCTGTTGGCATGTCAACATATATGTGGACCCATCCCTTCCATAGTTCGCATCAACTTACTCCAAAAAAATTCAGCTTCAACTTTATCATCACTCTCAATGAAACGCCCGGTGCTTCCTCCGTCTCCGAAGGTCGGAGGAACAGTCTTCCCGTTAGAGATAATGACTGAAATCCTCTCCAGGTTTCCACGGACATCCTCTATTCTTATTTTTTCTATTTTTACATTCCATACGCCATAATATATGTGGTAGTGAACTCATGGTACAAAATTTATGAAATGTTTATAACTAATGAGTATGCTTAGGGTAATATATTTCTCAAGATGGAGTATTATGCACTTCGTTTGTCTTGTTAAATAGAACTTGTAGATGGTTAATTTAAGGGTTTTGAAGATCACTCCAGGTTTCTGAGTGCTTGTTTCATGTACTATATAAAAAAAATGCTCTTATCCCCTGTTCTTTGTTGTTTTTGTTTGCTGAAAGCATTATATCTATCTAATATATAATGGTCTCTTCTCCAGGATACCCCCAAGCCCATGGCCAGACACAAACTGGTTAACAAGGGTTGGTTGTTCCTTCTTGAGAGTGTCTTCTTTGTTCTAGATGTACACCAAGAACAGATGAAGAAACAAAATGCATCTAGCTTCGTTCTGCAGAGTCAGTATGGGTTTTACAGCTTTGCGTACAAAGCACCGAATGCTGGAAATTCGAGGAACTGCAGAGTCACTGGTGCAGACGATCCGAGGGAGTACGTCCTTGCTTGTTGTGATGGTCTCGTCCTCTTGTGCACCGTAGACGATGACTTCTACATCTGCAATCCCACAACTGGGGAGGTGTGTGCTATACCTCATGCTCATATTCATTTCCCACACGAAGCTACAAATGCTAATGTTTTCTATGGCATGGACCGTGTACCTGGCCGGAACGAGTACAAGGTTATACGCATCTCAATCTTCAACACTCTTGAGCTTCAGTCCGAAGTGCGTTGCTTCTTGACGAATACAAAGATTTGGACAAAGGTGGGGGACTTCCCATTTGAAAATCCATTTTCAAGCCCAGGTGTATATGTTTGTGGACGGCTCAACTGGCTCGTGTCTCAGAAGTTTATGGCAAAGGGCATTGTTTCTTTCTGCTGCAGGGATGAATCGCACTCAACCATCTCTCTCCCTATTGAGGCTGTTGGGCTTCAAACCTTTGGGGAGATTAGGTGTCTTGATGATCACAAGCTGTGCATATACTCTAACATATGTGTGTCATTTGAAGGATTCGAATTGTGGATTCTCGAAGAATGCAACGATCCAACTTCTTGGATTCATTTGAAGTTTGCACCGGGGTACCCGCTTTCACATGAGGAAATAATATTGGGCATACAACCGCTGCGTATCCTCAAGAGCGATGACCGCGTGATGGTACTTCGTGTTGAACCTTGGGGCAAGTTTGTGGAGTACGATATCATTGATCAGACCTATGCCATTGTGCCTGCACCGAATTGGGAGGAAGAATTGTGCACGGTGTTCCCATTCGTGCAGTCCTTGGTCTCCCCTCATCTTTTGCTTGAAGATTAGTTAGTAATTAGTTACACTTGGTCAAACCCGGAAGGATAAATATAAACCTTAGTGTGCTTCACTGATATCTTCTTTTTGCTTTTTGGCTCTGGGTTTGATATGTGTAACATCTACTACCTTTTGTTGCATGTATAATGCTTAGCTCATGGAACTATTATTTTGTGTATGACCTATGATGCTGTACCTCACCTTTCATGTATTGAAGTATAATATGTGGTGTCTATCTACTTTGGTATACTACTTTTCCAAGTATGTTTTCTATAAAGTCCCATTTTACAATTTTTTACTGATTTTGCATTTTATATTATGTATTTTATAATTATATATAATTATCCAGCAATTTTTTTTTCTGGTTGTACACAAATAATTTCTTTGGCCTAATCCACCATGCAAGGAAAGCACTTTTATTGTATTATGTCAAGGTTAGACAGATATGAAGGATAGCACTTTTATTGTATTATGTCAATAAGGCCCTTATAGATTTGGTGAAACAATAGCCAAGGTCATACAGATATGAAGGATAGCACAATCCCTTTTTTATGATAGGCAATTTCATTGTATTGTGTCAACAAGGCCCTAAAGATTTGATGAAACAATAGCCAAATTCCACACCAAATTCCAAACAAGGCCCCTTTAAAGAATAAAAAAATAAAAAATTGATAGCACCATAGTTTATTAAACCATGCAAATTTTATAGCATAGTCCATTATACTATGCGCCAATTTCATGCCCTTGGTATATTATATTATTGCGATAAAAATAAATCAGTCCATAAAATCCTGAGCATTGCATAATACTTACGGTGCTAATTAAATGAACATCAGTTTAATGCCATTGTTTGCATTACATCAGTGATTAGTTAATATCAAAATATATCCCTCCTTTGAGGCCCATTACAAAAGTCTAACTACGTTCCCATATTACTGCATATACATAAACTTCACTTGCCACCAACAAAACATTCCTGAATCAACTACGTCCTTGCCTTCAAACACATGCAACCCTAACTTCCTAATTACCACCAAAGTCAATTGTGATCGGGTCGGTGAACCACTCTACCATCTTTTTTCGATATTCACCGGAATCATTTGAACTAAAAATTCTCTTCACTGCATCCGATTTACTGAACTCGTTCTCCATCATATAACAAATTACGATACCACAATCAACCGAGCGCTCACCTTGCTGTGGACAAACCCCTGGGCTCACCTTAGTCTCATTCACCATCAGCAATGGGTGCCCACTGTTGTATATGTGACTCACAGTCTTCATAATCTTGACCACATACTCAACCTACATGCATACACAGTAGTTGATTCAATTAGAAGAATATCACACGTGATCTATATTACTTAACACATGTACTTACTCTACGCTTTGCTCTATCGAAATGTATGTCCTTCCCACCAGCCCTTCTTGGACGGAGCGAGTTGTAGTGCGACCATTTGCAGTTCTGCAGATCCATCCGCACTAACGTCCAGTGTCCTTCTGTTAGCAGTGGAAAAAATAGAATATCCGATCTCCCCACTCTATGTAGAAGTGCTGTCACCAACTTTTCTAGATTCCGGCTTGGTCTAGGATCCTCCTTTTCAATCAATTCCTACAAAAACCACAGTTTACAAATGATAACCCTTATACACTAAATTTCCATTATTATATAACAACTCAAGCAATGATTTAACTAGGAATGACATACACAACTAGCGGTTGAAAAGATGACCACACGGGCTGCATCTACGCTCTTATAATACTGATGTAATCTCACCCCCCATGCATCAACCACCTTCAACAAAAAACATGCAAATTTCATTAATCAGATATATTTGTGTGTTTCCTGAAATTAATAAATATTCAATGGGTTGGAAACTTACACCCATTGAAATGCAGTCATGGTGTAGGATCGCCACAACGTCCTTCATGTATACAACACTCATACCATTTTGGCCTCCCCAAATCACATGTACATTGGGGCTACAAAAAATAAAGACATATATGTTTAGTAATTAATTACTACAATGACAAGGTTCGTCTAACAGTACCGAATATGATAGAATTATTTCTGAAACTGAATTATTTCAGACACACTGAATATGAGAGAATTATTTCTTACTCTTCTCCTTGTTGTGTGTCATTCTACAACTCCTCAATCAAAGCCTTCGTATTATCCGACATTTTACGAACAACAGAACACCGCGAATCCCACCTAATTTTCGGCTGTACTTTCCTTCCTTCATGGGCAGCAACAAGCACGACAGTGTTCATTTGTGGTGTCTGCTCTACGGCCTTTCTACTCTGCTTTTGTGTGCGTGTTTTCACTCCGCGTGTCAGTGTACTCGGCTCCACAACAGCCGTAGTCCTGGTCTTTTTTTGGTCAGGCGTTGTCTGTCCACCTTCTTCATCTACACACTCATACAAATTAATTGTATCGGCCAGGCTGTCATTCTCTTTTGCGAGCTTCTTAACTTTTGACTCTGAAATACAAAGCAGCTCAGCCATTTCAATCTTTTCCAGATTCTCCTCATTCTCCAAAATTTGTGTAACAGTTGGATCTAACATTTCCTCAATCTGATCCGTCAATCTCTTGACCTCGCAATTTAACCTGCCTATTTCTGCATCTCGCTCCCCCAGTGCACTATTATGGATGTCAGCCATTGCTTCCAATTTCCTGTTACACTCCTCAGTCAGACTCTTAATCATAGCATCCTTCTCTGCCATAGCCAGTCCACATCTTATGAGCTCCTTCCTCAGCCTTTCAACTTCGAAACTTCCCACTACGTATTCTCTACCTCTTTTATCATTTGGTTCAGCCTCAATCGGCGTTGTATCAACCGCAACCTCCTGCCCAGTATCTATACTACTCATAACTCCCTTGCCCGTATCATTTGTTTCCTTTGGGTCAGCCTCACCCGGCCTTGCATCAAATACAACATCATTTCCACCATCTGTACGACCCACGCACCCCTTGCTTGTATCATTTGTTTCCACGGGATCAGCACTATCCCGCATTGTATTAACTGCAGCCTCTTTTCCAGCATCTCTACGACTCAAACTTTCTCTGCCCATATCATCCTGTCCCCGTGGATCAGTGCACCTTACTTCTTCGGTTCCTTCACACACAGCTGTATCTGTTAATATCTGTCCTGAGATTTGTTCGTCAAAGGTATCAGCCACTATTGTGTCGATCTCATCCAAACCTTCAACCGATATATTATCTGTTTCATCAGGATCACAACCCTCATCAGTTCCCTCCATCAGCACACCATCCTCAGGCCATTCAGCATTCACATTATCAGCTGTAACTTGAGATGTACGCTCCACTTGATGCCGTCCTGTTTCTTCTTTAGCTAAATCAGTGCGAAAGTCTCTTTTGGTATTCAATCCGGCATCACCATCCATGCCCATTTGCCGTTCGCTAGCATCCTCTATGTTAATGTTGGATCTAATTTCTGGAATACTTCCTGCAGTTCTAAGACTCTTCCAGAAAGACACAATTGTTCTGACTCTGCCCTTTCATATGATCTTGGTCGCCGGTTCACTCTAGGCACCTGTCATCATTTAATCACAAAACGATTAGTTATAAACATGATACTACATTATTTTACTTTCGCGCAACATCTTCTACACTACATTTCTAAGCACAATTTCATACCATGGGTATATCTAACTTGTGCAGTTTCATACGAGCAAGCTTATTTTTCAGTATTTTCAGATCCCACTTCAAAATTCTGGGAAACGCATTATTTTCTACCGCCTCAATGATGTCAAAATGCTCACACAACCAGAACTACAATTTCACGTAATTCAAAATATATATTAGTACATATGATACGTAGGAATATGCATTACATCTATTTTGTTTACACTGTATAGAAGACATACCGAGAGTATCATAACACACCCTGCCACTTTCAAGTTAGTGCTCTTCTTCAGCTGCCCAATCAACACGTCCACTATCACATTACACCAGTCATATTCCCAAATCTCATCTAAATTCTCCAAGTAAATGGTATAGTGCCACGGGACTGAAGAATTACGGCCCGGACACAATAATGACGTCATCAGGTACAAGTGTGTCAATCTCACAACGTCTGCATCACACTCAGTGTACGACATTTTCGGAACTCCAGACAGCTTTGCAAAGACATTCAATTTTAACAGCACATACCCTCCCTCGGTGTCACCTAACTCTTCTGAGAAGCATCTACACGCCCACTGTGGCAAATCGTACTCTGTCATTCTCAATGGGACTGGCTTCACTCCACCTGTAACCCCAAACATTAGACTGACATCCATGCTTGTTAGGTGGACCTGGTGTCCTCCAATGATGAATGTACCAGTCGGCTTGTCAAATGTGGACATCACATTGCATATGTCTTTCTCAAATTTCCACCAGCGTTTACTCTGTACCTGGTAATTACATCTGAGTAGCGCTTTTACTAGCAACCAGAATTGCGTCCTTTTTATGCTAGCCAATTGTCTCTCGTTAAGCCTAAGACTCTTCATTTCTCTCACAGTTGTCACAAGATTGCTCTTAAAGTGAGTAACACCACCTTTAAGCGTCATATCCCCTACACCATATATAGAAACATGTACAATGCCACACAAAATTACCTGAATCTCAGCATATAAAAACCTGTGTATAGTACATAATGTCTTACCAATACAATTTTGTGGTACTCTATCCCCACTGCTCTAATCAGATGTGGATGCATCCAATAGCTCACCCACCACACCTTTCCCCCGCCTGGCATTTCCACTTTCAGATCGTGACTCACGATTGCCAACATTATCAACCCCCCTCTTACGTTTTTTGCGAACCACGCGGTGTGTGTCATCTGCAGTAGATTTATAGCACTCAACAATCATAGTTATGTATAATATCATCAGTACAATGATCTTACTACTGTATGCAGGAGTAAAATTTTATTTGCTTATTCATCCTTAAAGACATTGAATCAACCTTCATCAGATGTTTCCCTTCTGCTACGAACTGGTGCTTTTCCTATTTCAATCAAGCATTAATTGTGTCATTTAAGACAATGATTATTATTAGTATATTCACAGTACGTGCAATCATCTAACCCATCAGATGGCATGACATAAATAATTAAAATTATTAAATGCTCAGATTCCTAGGGTTTCCACCTACCTTTACGTTCTTTCTCCAGACGTCTGGCTTGTTCACGACCTGAGTCCATATCTGCAATACATGGTTCACGCCCCATTAATGAACATACAATTATCAATACAACACATTATTAGGTAACTATACACTCCACCAGGTCCTTAGTACACTATCCATTATTTAACCATAAATAAGTTAAAGAGTTTATTTTCAAGTAATGAAACCCTATTCACTTTAACCCTGACCCTACAACATCCTCTAAAACAGCATCACTATCTCAAATTCGCTAATTGTATCTTGCTTGTTAACAGCTACAATTACTTGCTCCTACTTAATTTGATACATTGTTTTGAAGGAAAAAATCCATTGCTATGTTAATTATTTGATGCCCTCCAGTGAAAGAAACAAGCATCAGTAAGCACATTTGCGCACCACAAACACGTAAATAATCAATGTATTTCTTCATTCCCATACATATTATCATATACCTGTACATGCATCATGTCTATGATTGGCCCGTCCTCGTTCTCTACCCATATCTGCAAGAAATGGTTCATGAATCATGAATCAAATTATAATGATAATTTCATCACACCATGATATTGCACCATGTGCACAGTACACGAACTATATAATAATAGTTTAACAATGTATATATCCCCTGGTATTATAACAATGTATTATAATCTCTTGTGTCACAATTATTACTTAGTGTACTACTCAACCTAATACATGAAAGATATCTACACAGTTTTTATTCACCTTACCATATTTTCTTACAGCAGCTTGAGCATCATCTCATACCTCAATGCACCATTTAATGTTCACCAACACCGCTACATTCTTTTCAAAAACCATAAATTGCATCTATGCTCTACTGTGATGAATTACTGGGGTATACATATAAACACTAATGTATAAAACTACCTACAGTCAAGGCAATCATTTCAGATTATCATGCAATCATACAACCCACGCGTGGTTTCCACATTATACTAAAACAGATCATTATATCAGGAAAAAACCATATTTTTCCTTACCATTGTTCCTTCCGGGTGCCCGTGTCTTTCTACTAACCGTGGAACCTCGCAATGGTTAGTCATCGTTGTATGAGTCTTCCAAGTCCAGCGCACCCCTTTTCCCCTTCCCATATCTAATAGGAACAAAAGCCCTAATTAGAAGATTGTTCAGAAATTCAATCCCGTCACTGGAATTGGCCACATAAGACTATGTACCAAAATGAAAGATGGTTCTTTTCACAGAAATTTAGGGCTAATAACACAGACCATTATAAATACGAGATTTCTCCCTAAATATCATAGAAAACTTACCTTCTTTCGCGCCGTTGATTAACCGGACAAATACTCGATTTCAAACTAAAAACCCACGGGAGCGATTGCTTGGTCGGAGTGGTTCGGGTGAGGTTGGGTCTTTTTTTCAGAGGGATTTTCAAATGCCGATTCAAATTTTGGAATACGTATATAATATATTTGCTTTGTTTGGAGGGTGACATTGACAAGAAACCCATATCACCTTTTCATATTTTCAGAAGCTAGGTTATGCATAGACTCCTCGTAGCTTCGCTAGCTACGTACCTTTTGTCACCTTTAATTAAGCTCTGTTAATATATTTTTTGATAGACGAACTAAAGCAAACTACTGGTAAAGGATTACGAGAATAAATGATGAAGAAGCTAGCCAACACGGAGGAGCTAGCCAACATGGAGGAGCTAGCCAACACGGAGGTGCTAGCCAACACGGAGG